>JAQQZY010063297.1:0-24547 GCA_030068375.1 Ostorhinchus rueppellii | reverse complement strand
ACACTCACTGCAGTTAGAGTTCAATAACCTGTTCCAGCTCAAACATTATTAACCACTGCAGTATTTACCCATGAAAGAATCTGAACTAAGTTAGGATTTAACTGAGTTAAATCCAGTGAATGTCTCCTTTAATCAAACCAAAGGTGGTGCAGTGAAATATTGCATATGCAACTTTTTTTTTGGCCGGGCAGTGTATATACACTGGAAAGAAAATAACAAGAATTATTTGTACTGTAAAAAAAAAAAAAAAAGTGCTATGAATTAAGATACTACTAACTTCTTTGACAGCATGCAATAATGGATAACGTGGAATATAATGTCTGTTTTTTGTTTATATTAAGAAACTGTAAAATAAAAATGAAACCCAGATGTTAGATATTTGAAGTAGAGGTTAGTCTTGCACGTGTAGGTTTCTCACCATGTAGTCCATGCCCTCACCACAGTTTGTAACCACACAGAGTAGGCCCAAAGCCTTGGCCAGATCTTTGGTGGATTCTGTTTTTCCTGTACCAGCTGGTCCCGCAGGGGCTCCACCCAAATACATCGAAAGGGCCTACATAACAAAGTCATTACCATACCCATATCTGTCATGTCACTGAAATAAGTTTACAGATGAATTAAGAAGAGTCTGTTTAAATAGACTTTGAAAAGCTGCTCATACCTGTGTGAGGGTGAGGTAGATCCTGTCTGTCAGTGGGGTTATGACCAATCGACCGTTCAACCCCATGTATTCATAGCCATAAGAGAAAGAGGCACTGCACTGATGCACAAAGAGATCATCATGTTGCCGAACCCAGTAGAATTTCAGTTGGCTTTCCCATTCAAATTCTCGTGCATCCATTATACTGAAAAAGAATTGGGATAATTTACCCACCGACATTTGACTTACAATGTCTCCTGCAATGAAATTGGGTAGTAGAAGGTGCTAAATTGAAAAAAAGTGTTATGATCACCTCTTAAATACAAAGCTGTCTACAATATCCCTTGCGTGGACATCAATGATAAGGACAGTGTTGATCTTTCGTCTATCATTCTTCTTCATAGGTTGTGTGATGCGTGTGACCAGTTCATCAATCTGTTGGTGCATTTTCTTTGCGTACTTCTTCAGTGCATGCTTTTCTCCTTTCTTCACATTATTAAAAACATCCTCTACCTCCCAGGTCCACCATACTTGATTGGCAGCCAGCACCACCATCCCTTGGTAGAGCAACATCCAATCCACCCTGAGAGATATGGAAATGTCAATTGTATAGTGATTCACTTACATGAGACAAGACAAAAAACTGACGTGTGTATAATTTAGACAAACCTGCTCCTGTCCTCACAGTAGTGAAAGATTGCTTCCTTGGTGATGAGTCTATTTGTCCTCCTCATCTCCAACAGGACTCCAGTCATCCATTCCTCCACTCGGCCTTCTACTGGGACAGGCTTCTTGAACTCCATCACTTCACCTTCTGCAGAAACCATGGCTCCAACTATGGTCTCCCCATTGCTTTCCACATCAAACCTCAGAGATGCTATGTTGTCATACATCTTGTAGGATAAGGAGAAGAGAGAGAAAGATCAAGAGCAACGTTTTCATACAGTACATCTGTTGTTTCACAAATACTCATATGCATCTACATGGCAAGAAAATAAGGCTACTATCTCTTCCTCTCTCTCTGAAGTAGACTGATACCTTGATCATATGCTCCTGGACACAAGCAGGGTCACTACTCCCCAAAATGCTGAGCAGTTCATCATCAGAAATGAAGAAGAAGCGAGGGAAAGCATTGCGTTTGGAGTCCAGGTAATCATTGAGACTTTTTTGACACCTCTCTAGACCATCACTGAGGGCCTGTAAATCTGTTAGCCGGTCAGGAACAAGGCAGCCCCGCTTAATGTTTGGGTCCTTCACTGCATAACTCATTATCTATGCAGATAACAAAGAGATGATATCATCAACAGATATTCTGTAATGTAACAATATTTTTTATCAGGGTAAAATATTCATGACACTAACTTCTTTGAACTTTTTATCAATGTCATCAAATTTCCTTGCTTCTTCAGGTAATTGTGAGCGTATATCTCCACCAATGAAAATGCTTTCCAGGTACATCCATTTTCGCTGCACCAGCAGCCATACCTGAACAAAAAAATGAAACAAAATGTTTTTTCAGAAGACACTGAATAGGTCAGATAAAGTGTGATGGAAGATTCTGCTGTACTAACCTCAATGGTTTCGCTGATATGGGACAAATCTTTTTCCCATTGTTGTATAGTTCCCAGAAATGGTCCAACAAAACGGCTTCCTGCCATACTCTGTAAGTTCATGGCATCGTTGTCGATATTCAACAGGATCTCATCGACTGAGCCCAAGATAGAACCACGTTTCTGGGTGCCTTTAAAATAAGGCTGCACACTGAAAGTCATGTTTTCCCAGGTCTCTACTACATCTTTTACTCCCTGGAGACATATACAACACATGCATGAATAAAATGTTTCCCCTGTATAATATATCTGTATATCTGCATTTCATCATTTTTTTATAACTTGAAAGATAAACAGAAAACAAATAGAATGAACAAGCCCATGAAAAGGAAGCTTGCCTTCTCAATACTGAGCTCTTTTACAGCAGAGGTGACAATGTCACCTATGACATCTGTGTATTTGTGCAGCTCCATAGCAAACATGTTTTCCAGTGTGAAACTTTCAGGGTTCATCTCAAACCTTGTGTCTGTCCTGTCCATCAGTTCCTTCCAGTGTCTGCAAACCAAAATATTAAACTTTTAATCTAAAATGCTCGAAATAAGTCACACCAATGATACTGGACATGATACATTTAATATTTCATTCATATTAATGCCATTATAATGTGATTATTTTGAGGTTCTTGTGAGCAGACTAACCTCTCCCTTAATGCCTCATTTTTCAGGTCTAACAGAAGGGGCAGTGACTCTCTGAACTCCTTCAGCCTTCCATCCAGAAAGAAGGCCACAGGTAGCGCCCGCACATCTTTGGGCAGCTGCCTCAGGCTCTTGATAAAACCTTCAATGCCCTCCTGTAGTAACTGGATGTTTAAATCAACCCAAAGTGTTGTAGACCACTCTTCCTTTGCTTTCTGTAAAAAAAAAAACCCCAAAACAAACAAGAACAACAAATTGAACAAAAATGCATGAAATACTTAAACTACATGTTTGAGATGTCCTACCATGCAATTCCATTCATTCATTTTCTATGGTCATAATGCCAAGTGTTTAAAATCACAGCCAGTCAGTCACTACGTCTGACCTGTTGAGCTTTATACAGATCATAAATCTGTCTCAAGCCCTTCATATCCTTTTGCATGCTAATAATCTCCTGGTACACAGTGACTGGAAGGTCAAGCAGCTTCTCAGCATTAGTTAACTCCTGTCGTGCTGCCACTGTCTTTGCTAGGTCTGCCTCATATGTTTCCATAATGGTCAGTCCTGAAAAGAAGAAAATGGTGAGAGCAATCTTACACAGTAAGTCTATCATATTCTATATATTTCTTACAGATTACATATATTTTAGTTCTCTTGCCATTGAAGACACCATATAAGAACACTCAAACCTTTCTCCAAATTGTCTCCCACAGCTCCAGGACCATGCATGTTGAAGCTTTCAGCAAAAATAGTTAAATCCTGCTGAAACTCAGCAATTTTCTCCTGGGTAATCTGAGTACAGTTGGGGCAGAAAATAGAGTAGAAGTCATTACCTTTTCAAAGTAAAAATATTTTTCCAGTATTTTAAAGAATGGATGCCTTACCACAACAAACGATTTCTTGACATGTGTTAGACTACGATCAACTTGTCTGGCTTCTGTAAAAAGGTCCCTCCACATCTGATCAATATTAGCCACCAGCTCCAGTTCATCTTCTCCAACCTGGATGGGGGAACAATATCATGACCTCGAAAGAAAACAAGTTACAATTAAGCACATTTCCACAAAGAATTACAGTACCTCTATTTTGTACATGGCCATTGTTCTGTATCTTTCTTTGATATCAAGGAACCTTATCTCAACATCCAGAGACATGTCCCTGATGTGTGAGATTGTGCCAAGGACAGATTTAAGGTCTTCAAAAGTGTCAGGACTCTGCCTTAGCTTCTCAGTGAGATGCTGTTATATAAGACAAGAATCATGAGAAAGACATAAAACACATAAATTTTGCATAGCAAAGAGCAGCATGCTCAGTACCTTGAGTTCATCTCTTAAACTGAAGAGGTCATCTTTGGCAGACTTGTTGAAGAAGCTACCTAATGAACTTATCCAAGACTCAGCAGTTTCCTGCACTGTCTGTGCTAGGGATTCTAGGTTTAGATAGATGCTGTGCTCATTCTTAAACAGAGGCTCACTCAATGCCTCCTGAACAATACGAGCAAGGGACTGCAGCTTATCATCATACAGGACACAAGGTGGTTTTTTTGCTGCCAACTTTTCATGGACAATGGTTTTATTCTTTTCCCACAGAGGCCGATAGTGTTTCCAATGGTTAAGGCACCGCTCCACAGTGTGGAGCAGCTGTTGGATGTTTTGAGATACAGCCATGGCGCTCTCATTTATCTGTGGATGCTGGCATACATCACTGTAGAAGCTAAATGTCACCACCTCATCTTCTCCACCTATATGCTGTGAAGGGCATTCATTGCACGATCCGTGCATCCATCGCACAAAATGCTGAAACAAACATAAGAGCAAATTAAGCCATTCTGTTGCTGTTAGATGACACACAAGTAATATTTCAGTAATGCAGTGTTAGATGAGAGATGATTCTACCTTTGTGCTCTCTACACAGTCTCTGACACACTGCATTATTAACTTGTAAATCTCATTCCGCTGAGGTTGCATCACAATTTTGGGGGCAGACAGGATGGCATAAATTTGGAAGAGAGGAGTGTTTCCCATCAGTGTAGTATTGAAGGTTTGAATATTCCTGAATGTGAAAGTCAACACGATGTGTAAACAGTTTGCATTACTCATCAGAGTTGGAGCACCTACTGTAATATTGAAGCAATATTATTTAAAGAATGCTAATATTTACAAAATGATACTATTACCTCAGAACCATCTTTATTAGTGAGTCTAGGATCTTACGCTCCCAGTACATATAGTATTGTGCCATACACCGGGCTTTGCCGGTATTGGTTCCCAGGATCAAATGTTCAGTTTTAGTGATCAGAGGTCCAATGTCAGCATACTTCCTTGTGAGCAACTTCAGCATCTTGGTTCTCTCTTGGTCAACAGTTTCACAAAACTGCTTGACACCTTGGACAAAAAGTATGACATTAACAAGAATAAGAATGGGATTTTTACAGATTACTACAGAAATAAAAATGTGCATCTATTACTCCTACCTGGTGGGTCATTTACTTTATCTGGGACTGAACATTTCAGTAGACTGGCGGTTGCAATGGTTTGCAACTTGGATTCAATATCTTTTTCATTCTTCAGAATCTGATTGACAACTGCCTCAAACTTAGACACAGCTTGGAGACCTCTATTGTTGAAATCGGTGATACCTTAAATACAATAGGATATTCATGAGAACTTACGTATAAAAATGAGTTTGTTGAATGCACATGATCTTCAGAAAACTGTAGCTTATCATACCTAAGGAATTCCAGTTGACTCTTTTGCATCCAAATTGCAAGTCTGTTTGTACAGCTTTGATGTGATCAGCCAGCATAATGATCTTTGCATCACTCAGACTGTCCATCACAGAGTGGTAGCAATTGACAAGGCTGTGTAGTTCATCGAGATATCTAAGACCAGGTTTGAAACAGGACAGGCCACTCATTAATTTATCTGCAGTTAACTGAAAATTGAATCTTTATTTCGATATTGGTGAGAATCGTTACCTAATGAATTTGCTTTCTTGTAGAGCAACATTCTTGGCCAGATCAGGCACAGAGTAGCTCAATGATGAAAGATTGTTTGTCTCAGATATTATTTCCTTGATCTCTGGAGCAAAGTTGACAGTATATCGCACATTTCTCCACAGATTGATTTCAGTAGCTGGGAGAACCTTTACATCGCAAAAAAATAAAACAAATGCAAAGAAGCAAAGAAAATGAGAATAACTGCTTCCATTGTAGAATACGGAGTCAGAGTTTTAACTAACTAAAAAGGTGAATGATACGCACTCGGTCTCCCTGGACTTTGTTCTGACTGGTAGTCATTACCAGTAGCTGTTTTTTCATAAACAATGGCAAGTTGCACTCTGTCTCAGCCCTCCAGCAGTCATATTTATTCATCTCATAGTCTCTTAGCTTCACTGACATTTGCCTGTACTTGTCCTTGGCCTGAGCAGAATGAAGCAAACCTCATTTTAAATAATATTTTAAACATTTAATACATAAAGACCTAAATAACTATGTGAATATGAAATGACTTACTGTTTTGCCCATTTCACTCTCCATCATCTCTGTCACTTTCAGGAAGGCAAGAATGGGTTTTTTGATGCGGTAGGAAAGAGATTGGGCCCATTTAATGGCTCCTGCCACAGGGGGCTCATTCTTATTTAGAGGTGGTTTGTCTTTATTGACCTCAAAGATTTCATTTATGATGTCGACCTACAACAAAAACAATGCATTAATGGTAATTGTAATAAATAATACCAGATAATACAAGAATAACAGATAATATATATAAACAGATAATATATATTTTACTATGTTTGCATTCTATCTTATAATGTCATTTATTTAGATTTTTGCCATGTACATGTGTGGAGTAATTATTCCTGAAATGACTCCTGGCATCAATCGAATAATATATAATGTGATTACATTTCATACTGGACTTAAAAATCAAATATCAACCAGAATCCATCTTTGAAAAGTACCTCTTTGCAATATTGTGCCAAGATGTCATTGAACTTTCTCATCAAATGGTTGTTGATGGCTTCTCTAGAGCGGATGTGCTTGAATTTTAGGAGCATATCATATGCAGCCGCTGAAGAGCGAAGTGTCTTGAATGACTGGTCAATGAAGTTTATGGACTCTCCTTCAATAGCCTGAGGACGCAGGCAGGCAGGAATTAACTTGACAACTACAGTATGCATATAACACATAATGAGGAAAAGAGGACACGAACAGAAGAGTTTTATAGAAACACAGTCAATTTTGTTGGTGCAAACTGCTTAGCTCTTTGTTTCGGGGGTGAAGTAGATTGTGTTGCTCAATTTAACTACTGTCAGGTTCTTCCAAACCATACACTTACCTGAACTGTAGTATTGAAGTCTTGCATTATCATTTTCCAGTTGTTCATTTTAGAGATGCTGAAGGGATCAAAACTGATCTCTTCAATTGGCAAGACCAGGCCGTCTACTCTGCAGAGCACTTCATCTATGCGTTTTGGGTCACCGGTCACACTTTTTAGCTCTGGGCCAAAGATGGTGTAAAGCTCCTCTAAAATCTGCACAACACAAACCCAGGGAAACTCTGAAAATCTGAGCTTCCATTAATGTTAACATATTCAGTTATTTGTTATAATGATGATCCTTCTTCTTCTTCTTCTTCTTCGTAGTAGTAGTAGTAGTAGTAGTAGTAGTAGTAGTAGCAGTAGTAGTAGTAGTAGTAGTAGTAGTAGTAGTAGTAGTAGTAGTAGTAGTAGTAGTAGTAGTAGTAGTAGTAGTAGTGTTTAATGCATACACACTAACCTGTAATATATTGTAGAGGTCTTGACAAACCGAGGCCATGTAGTCAGTCCTCTCAAACAGTTTCTTGCGGTCAAATTCCCAGCGCCCAACTCTGCCTGATTCTTCAATGTCAGCACGTACCTCAAAATAGGATGACTTCCATTGGTCCAGTACCTGCTTAGCATCATGCACCTTTGATTTGGCCACCTCTCTCTGATCTCTATCAATGCACACCACATTACACAAAGTTAAATTGTTACAAAATATTTTTAAGAAAAAGACTGAAAACAGCTACTGAATAGTACAACACTAACAGGATAGGACACAGCTCAATGCACCCGTAAACTGAAATGTACATACTTGAACAGTGTGTGGACATCAATAACAACAGCCACACGTTCACACAGTTGCCAGGCAATACGTTCCATTAGAGGGACCATACGCTCATTTGTGTTATAGTGGCAAGAGATAATCCACACCATTTGCAGGCTGCTCATCAGAGGAGGAATGGTTTCCAGTATGATATCAAAATTTACTCCCGTTGCCAAATTCTACAAGAGAAAATGGAACATTCCATGGAATTTAGAATTGTAGAACAAATCCCTGCAGGTGTGATTTTGTAAGGTAAATCCCTGTACAGCAGCTGAGTGCAGAAGCTTACACACAGTTTTCTGTTAAAGAGAGAAAGGTCTAAGGAGTTATGTAAGGATTTTAGAGATTTTAGGGAAATGTAAGGATTTCCAAGCATGTGAGAGTATGAAAAAGATGTTATTCACCATGAAATGTCTTTCCAGGGTGCCAAGGAAGCGTGAATTATCCTCTGATTCCACTCTGTATTTTGTAAGTTCAGCCAGTGTTCCTTCCAGGATCTGAATAATGCCTGAATCAGATTTGGTCATCACCTCCAAGATCTTCTTCACCACAGGTTTTTTAAATGGTTCACTCAGAGCACTCAGAACAGATGTACGCTCCCTCCAAAAAACTATCTCAGCCATAGGCCCTGGTGCCTGGACAAATTACAAAATAAAATGGCTAATATTGATTTATCACTATTGGTGTATCTCACACTTATGCTTGATAATTAACTTTCAAATCAAACATAATCATTTACGCAGAAAATTCACACTTAACCAGTTTATCCAAATTGCGCTGTACATTTCAGTAGCAACAAAACATATGAAGGCTGGATGCAACATCAAGTACATTGGCTGATATCTGAAATGAAATCCAGAGTAAAAGCATAGACACAAACCTGTGGCTTCTTCTTCAGTTGTTCTTCAAGAACAACAGTAATTTGAGTTTGCCAGTTCATTACACACTGCTCCAGATGTTCTAACACCTCTGGATCAGCAAGCAGGACATTCACATCAGGCTTCAGGTCTAGATCAGGGATGTGGAGCCTGATCTCATCTGTGGAGCAAAAACAGATTTTTAAATTACACTATATCAAACATTCTGTGTTAACTAAGTATTAATAAAAAAAAAAAAAAAAAACAGGGCCAGTTGACCCTTTAAATGCATATTTCTCAACTGGTAGGGTGTGATAAAAAAAAAAAAAAACCAATAAATTCTCATTAATAATAATAATAATAATAATAAAATTTAAAAAATAAATAAAAATAAAGTAAAATAAACAATAAAAATTGTTTATCAATAGGATGTCAGAATGTTTTGACAGAAATGTATGTAGGCATGTGAGGTACATTTGATGGAAAGGTGATAGGCTGAGTTCATTTTAGATTTATGTACATTGATATTAAAAAGCATCTGAAACTCTCGGAGCCCACACAAGACAGAATGAAACTAACCAAAACTAACTGCATTTCAATGTAAACAGTTCAGAATCTAGATGTATTTGTAATGTGTAATGTAGTGTGCAATGGACAACAGTTCAAGTCTAAAGTGAACATTGTGACCTCCGACCCCTCAGACGACAACGCATAAAGAGCAATCATTCATCTAGAATCCAGGACTGAGACTTTTGAACTGTTTATTCCTGAACTGTTGAAGAATAAAACTGATTGTAAACCTAGTACCGGCCCTGTGGTCTTCCATTTGGATTCTAGCACGGTCTGTTACAGGTGTACTGAACACAGGATTACTGTGGAGAACCTTTGTCCAACTCTAGAATACAAAGTATAACTAAATATGACATTTGTGATTGAGGAAGAGATGTAAATTTACAAATGAATGTGACTTGACAAAACATGGATTATGTTATATTCATTCTATCTACAATAAAATTCAAGTCAAAGAAAATTAATTTAATTCTAATGTCACTGCATTTTTTCATTTAAATTCTGCATTTCTTAAATACAATAATTATAGTGTCAATTACATAAAAACATACTATACACTTTCACACATATGTACATCTGTGTTTTGGACATTTTAACATTGACTGAAAAATTGTGATAGCTTACATGAATTTTCAAATTATTGAAAAAGAGTAGTGTTTTGTGTATTAACAAAACAAACCTTGAAATTGTAGTTGTTGAAAGGTTCTGTTGATAAATCCCAAAAATTTGTGCAACCTGTTGAGCAGCTCATCACGGGCCACATATTGACTAGTATTCACTGGTTGCACCTTTCCAGGTTCTCCACCAGTCTCCTGAGATGACACTTCTCTGGTTTGAGCACCTCCATCAACAATCTGCATTTGCTGGATAGTATTAAAGGGTGTATATATCTGGAGAAAGACAAAACATACATAACTATGTGTCCTGCATTAGTCCAATTAGAAAAGAACAGTTTTTTAAAAAATCTTGATATTGACCATTTTAATGTCAGTCAGTTTGCTAGTATTACTCCTTTTAATATATTGGCTGACTGCTGTGTTGTTACTATATGTTTTATACCTACATGAGCAAGTTTGGCCTGCAGCATAAGAAGGGTGTGCCCACTTGACAGATGAAAGTTAAACTGTCTTGACATCAAGTTATTGGCCTCCTTCATGTCCAGTGGTTCGACGACAGTTTCTGTAAGATAAACAATAATGTTGTGGTTAAAGCTTTCATATGAACCTGCTTTGACTAAGTGATGCTCCACTGTCATCTCACCCTTTGTACGCCTGATAAAGTAGAGAACAGGAGATTTTATGAAGCTCTCTGGCACTTTATTCACTTCTACATGAAGCTCAACATGATAGACAAGTTGTGCTTCAGTTCTCTGAAAAAATGAGAAGCAGAATAAGGATTAACTGTTATAGTTCCACTGCATCAGTGACACAGTAAAACAGTTTCCCAGGTACTGTGACAGTTAAGAGGATTGAAGTGAGGATCCATCTCACATAAATGGGGGTTTGTTCATTTGTCTCATCGGAGTCTGAAGCTATGTCCTCTCCACTTTTAGTTTCCCCAACATCTTCATTGCCTCTGTTACCTAAATTAAAAATAATAAGAATACTAATAAAAAAAATAATAAAAACCGTTGAAGCTCTTCATGTGTATGGACCACATTTTTCACATTTAACTACATGCAAAAATGCATTTAGCTCCCACACAGCCTAGCAATATTAACTTACCCAGAGGAATTTTCATTTCAATTTCTTCCTCTCTAACACCTTTGAAAAACATGAGACATGAGGGGTAGTCTTCCTCAGACACGACGTTCAAGAAGCGGATAATTTTCCTTTCTTCTTCTCCGTCGCTTTTTTTGAGCAGCTCATCGAAACAGCTCGCATGTTGCACCGCTAAATTGAACCCGGTGCAAACACGCTGCTGGATCCACTCCACCCGTAAATCGTCGTGGACCATATTTTCTCAACACCGCTGGCTTTTGTTGATGTTCCAAAAGAACAGAACATTTCTTACCGACTCGAAATGTTGTAATTTTTTTAACTTATCCAACATTGTCTTGGACTTAAGTGTCAGAAACAGCTAACGCTAACTCACCAGCAACCCTCAGTTACCGTTGCTATGACAACCATTAACACTGGGCAGAACTTCCTGGAAGCAGGGTTGGAAGGCAAACAGATCATTATTACAGTTATAGTAATTATTTACCTATATGAAATGAAAAATCATCAGATCAGCATATTTAGTTTACAAATTTAATAAACCAGAAATGTAAAAATAGATGAGGAAAAGTTTAAAGCCACAAATACATCTTTTTCACAGAATACATTTCTTCTTCTGGGACTGTGACAAGTCAAAATCTCTATTGTGACGATATTTATATTATATATATACATACATACACATGTATAAAAGTGAAAGAAAGTATACTTTCAACAATTCTTCTGCCCTACACTGCACACTAGGTTTTAATACATAAGACTGTGCATGTGTACATTCAACTTGTATAGCATCAAAATAAGGCAACTTTACAAAGATGCACAAACTTCACTTTTCCAGAAATACAGATTTGTACACAATGGGAAATTCTGTTGTTTTAAAAAGCTTAAAACAATATTTTATTAGAAACATCACATTTGAGAGTCATAGTTACAAGAAGAGATGTGTTGTGACATTTTGTTCTAACTGCAGGTCAGTACAAATGTCATTCTGAAAACACCGAAGTTGGTCTCTAATACAAATCTCCATTTTACGCCCCTGTTCTTGTGCTGTTGAAGTGGTGAAGAACTCTGTAACATAGGTTTCAGAATTCAAATACAGTTTGTCTCCAGATCCATAAAGAGTGAACACAATGTCTGGCTAAACCAAAGAGGTACCAGATATATCAAAAGTTATCTCATGATAACCGTCTTGTCATCTTGACTTCCAACCACCAGAAGAGTCAAAAAATATTGATGATTTTTTTCCTATTCATAGAAGTATACACTGAGGCAACTGTGAATTTATTAAAGTAAAAATTACATCCCAATAACATTCAATCTTTAATTGTGATTATACATTTTAAAAAACAAAAAACAAAAAAAAAACAATAAATTAAAAAAATAATTCTGTTAAAGTATATACATCTTGTCACATTTTGCCCAAGCACTTTTCAATGTTGAAAAGCCAAACATGATTAGTAGTTTTTCTGGTACTACAACATAATAAGAAACCAGAAACAAAGTGAAAAATAGTATGCCATTTAACAGTATGCCATTTAACTGAAAGACCGTACAGTCTCATTATCCAGTGTTTTTTTTTTTTGTTTGTTTTTTTTTTTAAAAAAGGCAAAAAAAGACTGAATTAATCATAGCAAAATTTGTGTCAACAGTAGAGGGAAAAAGTAATTGGATAAATCTTTATAAAGCAAAATGTGATGGGATTTCACAATTTTACATCTAGAAGTAAATCTAATTAAAAGCACAAGATCAACTAAAATGTAACCCTAACACATCAGACCACCAACAGTTTGAGGGCATCCTTCATTTAGTTTTGTTAACACACTATTAAAAACATGCATCTTCTTTGAAATTCAGTTTAGTTTTTTTTTTTTGTTTTTTAGATTGGATGACGTTTTTTCTTCATACAACTTTTATCAACAGCTATTGCCAATAATGCCTAATAAGGATTTGGGGGTTTACAGTTACATTTTACTGTTACATTTTTTTGTAAGATTTTTTCCCCCCATACTGTTAGTGTACTTTGTGCATCATACCTTGCAATACATACTTCTGCATTAAAAACAGAAATCTCTGATTAGTATATTTGATTCTCTACGTTTTTCCCTACATGGCAATGTGCAATGTGACATGTATCAAATCTCTCTCTATTGGAATACATCAGTGAACAGTGAACCCTGCTGGCAAGTTCTGGCTTTGGTCAACACTATTATATATGTAGACTGTTTTTTGTTTTTTTACAGTAAGCCATCATGCTCAAAACTGGAAGGCATGAGAGAAAAAGAAAAAGGGCAAAACTTCACTCCAGCTCCACTGTAGAATTTATTCTGAAACTCCACCCTGTGGAAGAAACAAACCACTGTTAAGAATACAAAAATAACAAAAATGACATGGGGCGTTTCTGAAAGCCCAGGATGGTAGTCAGATCCTGCACATGTACCCTTCCTTCTAGGCAGAGAACACACAGTGGAACAGTATTCTAGTTATGGCTGAGTAATGCATATGGAAATGAAAACCCAAATGCAGACCAGCTACGTCTATTCACAACGCCTTACTTATTAAATACAGCTGATATGTGTATAGATGGGGACCAAACCCAGTACTAAATGGGCAACAGGGGCAAACAATTAAAGACTGGAGTATCAATAAGCTCAGATGTCATTGATTTTCCTAATGGAACTGAAAAATAGAAAAATATGTCTCCTATGTATAACAGTAACATAAGAGTTGTTTGGTAAAATTTTCTGACCAACTATTTCTGATACTCAGTGATGTATTTTTGTGATTTTTGATCCAGATGACAGACCGAGGGCCACCAGAGGCACAAACAGGAAAGTGGACATTTGACTTAATGACACAGAACTTTTGCATATTCAAAAGGAATCGTGAGCGATCTGTCACAAAACCTAGTGACAGTCAGTCAAATACAGGCAAAGAAATGCTCAGTGTGATGTTTAACTCATAGTTCATCTGTCTGTCCTGTTAATGTTACATAAGAGTATTTTAGCAGCCTGATGTCCCAATACAAACAAGAGTTAATGGTTAAAAGTGACTAGTGATCAGCTGATTGTTCCACTGTCATAAATATAACCGGAAATGTTCAGAGCATCATCTGATATGGCAGGACTGTGATCTACAAATTGTTTCCCACGCTATGATCACAACAAAGTCAAGTCTATAATAGTGATCATTTCAAAACCATTCTGTGACAGAATACTGTTAAACAGGGTTCCTACAGGTTTCTACAAGTTAAATTTAAGACTTTAAGACCTTTTTAAGACTACTTAGAACAGAATTTAATGCCCATTTCATAGCCAAAACATCAAAAACTTGTGACTCCTAGAATTTAGGAAAATGTATTTATTTACTCAAACATCTTGATTCCCACTGTTTCAAGTCATTTCTCCCTGGGGCTACAAAGTTAGCAACAATTGGTTCCTAATTTCAATATAAATTGTCGGGGTGGAACTGCGTTGACTAACATTACTTTCTTGCAGCTTGGATATTTCCCGGACATGTTTAAATACAATACAGCCAACAAATTTATGGCAACATAACTTAAGACCTAGCATATCAAATGAAATACCTTTTAAAGACCTTTTTGAAGTATTAAGTAGCAGATTTGTAAATTCAAGACTTTTAAAGACTTTTTAAAACCCCTCGGGAACCCTGGTTAAAGTACTGGATTAATAAGCAGTATCGATTCAAGTAGTAGTCTGGCTAGACAACAGTAAGACACTTAAATTTAGAGATACATTGCACCTGTAAGGCAGATTTTTGTTTAGTTGCACTTTAAAGATATTCATGCTGTAGAAAGTGGCTGGTTAAAGCGCACACAAGATGCAATGAAGCATCCTTGATGATTCTTCATACGATAGTCTCATTGAAATAATCTTGGACATGAAGCCATTAAGGATTCTTTGATGAATTTGAGAAACACTGAGGATTCAAACCCCATTGGCCCATTACAGACATGTGTACTGTGGAAGCTTACCAGTGCAGTCGCAGGGCATGAAGGAATGCAGAGAGGCCCTCCATTACCAGGAGGATGGACACAGTAAGAACGGCAAACAAGCCAAACACAGGTACTAGGAATAAAACCCCCAGAAGGGTGTCCATTCGTAGTCCTACCCGCATCACCATAGCCCACAGCACCTCTGATAGCTCTGTACAGGAAAAACAAAAGAATATTATCACTTATAATGGCTGTGACACTAACTCTTCATGGGAATGTCCAAGAGGAGCTAGTGGAGGAAGTAAAGTCAGAAGTCATTCTGATAAAGGCCAGATTGTGCAAAACAATGACCTCAAATGAGTATTTTTCTCCAATTTGGGGATATACCAATTTCTAATGTGACACTTCTAAATAGATACATTCATGGAAACACTGGAACTGTGATAAAGTTCAGGGATTGTTGTCTTCCCCAACATCTGCTGCACAAAAACAGCTACTTGGATCAGGAAGGAAGTGAACTGAATATGAATTGGCACTTGTTTTTACTTAATAGGGCCAGTCTAGTGTATTGTATAACTGTTCTTTTTTACATTCTACAAGGAAGGAAGGAAGTGAAAAGTACTTTAATGGTAAACTGCAGTGTTTACTGACTGATACTCACGGGCATGTGCCAGACTTAGAGCCCATAGTCGTAAGTAAGACGCAGTATTGGAGATACATCCCAGGCAGTACTCTATAGTATGAATGGCTTGATGCAGGAGCTCGTCTGCCATGTTAAACTATAACAAGAAAAACAAAAAAGTTCAGTATACTGCAGAGACCCATGAACAGTGAAAACTGATTGGGTAGTTTTGCTGTGGTGACCTCTTCTGTCTGGTGTTCTCCGCTGGTGGAGAGATCACTGTGACTACTGCCCTCCTCCATGTCATGAGTCCTCAACAGGTAGAGCTCCTCTTCACTATTACGCCTTACACGCTCATATCCCTGGAATCATACAAGCACGCTTTACTTGTTTGCATTTATGCAAAATTTACACAAATTCACAGACATATCTAGGACTTGAACACTCACCCTATACATTCCTAGATGACGGTTGCCATTATGAAGCCAGTAAAGGTAGATAGGTTTCCCCAGGAGTAAGAGAGGTACTGAGAGCACAGCAATAACAACTAGAAATATCTGCACGCCATTCTAGAGGATGAAAAAGAATACTGAATGAATGCATCATCTGTGTCATCTGCAGTTCCTCTTCAACTGGAATATTAAATCTTTACAGAAAAAACAGGGGATCAGCTGGTTCCATTTCAGAGAAATGGGACGTTATACTAGCTCTTTACCTGTCCTGGGTAGAGGGGTAGCGCTGCATCACCTTGCATAAGGAACATGTTAATGAAATGGATGAGGATGCTCGGTGCATCCTTGGAATCTTGGGCAGAGAACACCAGCCACTTGTAGAGGATCATGAACACTAGGTATCCAAACAGGCACAGTAGGAACAACAGTTCAGGGAGGAACACCAAGTACAGGTTGAAATTCTTCCTAAAGTGCCTGTTTGTGTTGACAAATGAAAAGCGACAAATAAGGTTAGATATACATTTTTTTGTCATTAAGGGAAAGAAGAACTTGCATAACAGCAATACTTACAAGTAATTAAAAGTGCTGAGAATGACACCAAAGCTCATATGTATGATACCCAATATCACTGACATCTTCATCTTATAGGAGTTTAGAAATGTAAGGCGGTTGGATGCCAAGTTCCAAATCTTTAAAATAGAAAAATGTCATTCTGTGTTAAACAGTGTTAGGGCACAATTCCTGGTGGCATACTGTAATAAGAGTGATTTTACTGTTATTAGCACGATGACGGCTAAAAAAAAAAAACGAACAACAAAAAAAACCAAAAAAAACAAACAGATAATACATTTACATGAGGTCTCATGACAAACTATGACATAGTTGGTGATTAGTCCTGAATGTTTTGTACTCACAGGGTCAATTCCCAGAGGATAGGGACCATTGAAAACTCCTGTAACTTTTGGATCAAGAGTAAGAAAACGATTTCCATGCAAGTCTGGCTCCCTGTTGGGTACAAATTATATCACCAATGTGTGTTATGAATGTAAATCTCACTAAAATATTACATTTTTTTCATATCAGTGAAGTTGCTCAATATGTTGGTCCATAAATGTACAATAGCAAAACAAAGATGTCACAATGAAATCCCTGTTGTGGAGCACTTACGTCCAGGCCTCAGCTTTGAACATGGCATTCACACTCCATCCAGAACCAAAGAGGTTAAGGGACTTTGAGAAACAGTCATTGTATATCAGACCAGTATAAATGGAGAACAGACCCATCATCAGGATGATGTATCGACCCTCAAAGAATGTATTCCAGATCTGCAAGAACACATCAAGTCATTTGATTACACTTCACACATACTGTATCCCACATTAGCTTATAACAGTATTACATAACAAGGTGCTTTGGACTCCTCACTCACTTCATTTCTGGTATTTTTAAGTTTCCGGTTGTTCTCATACAACACCATCCAGAAAGCAAACAGAGTCATGATAGCACCATGACCCAAGTCGCCGAACATCACAGCAAACAGGAATGGAAAAGTGATGAATGTGAAAGGAGCTAAGAAGGAGAAAGTGGACAAAAAAGCAGGACTTATTAATTTACTAATATACTGTAGTGCAGGGGTTCCCAAAGTGGGGTAAACATACTCCAAGGGGTACTGGAAATATTTATCAAAAACTACATTAAATAAGTTATTGTGTACCGAATACAAAATAAATAATGAGAATTAGTGTTCAAATGTAAAACACAAAAAACACATTCATATAATAATTTCATTGTCAATCATCTTGTTTAAGCTTTGGTAACATTTTAAGAACATTTCTATTTTATATTATTCAAAATGAGTTTATTTGAGTAGCTCAGTAATTATTTTTGGTTGATGAAAGGTTCAATTATTAATTAATGACCAATTTATTTATTTTTCTTATCAATGGAAGAGGGCACTTGTCAGTTCATATTTCGCACACAAAATGTACTTTAAATTTTTTTTTTTTTTTTAATTACATATTACAGTTAAATTTTTGTTGTTTGTTTACCAAATTTTGAAAATATAAACAGACACATTTGGCACAGGAACAAATTTTGCCTATTTTTTTTTTTTTTCCCCCCAATCAAAACTGCTGAAGTGAGGGTTAGGGATACTTGGTTGAAAAAGTATACATCAGGGAGTAATCCACTATAAAAAGTACATACCACTTCAGAGTGAAATGATGCGCGTCATGGCTACAAAAGCATTATCCTGAGTATGTTTCAGTAATGTTGTTTTATTTTTTATTTCTTTTGACTGATAAAAGATCTTTCAAAATGTCAAATCAAATGAATGAAGTTCTAACTTTGCAAATTAATTTGATCAGAGCACATTTTATTTTTGGACCATAATCTGAAGAGAGATGTTTGCATATACTCAAAATTCAAGGAGTGAAAGGAGGCCACTTACAAGGATTAACCTCTCTATAACTGCACACTCCATAGGCATCCACTATGTTCTGGAAGCCAGAGGTAAATTTGTTTGTCCTTATCAGCGTAGGAGGAGTGTCATTGGTGGGGATACGATTGACAAAGGAAGGCACTGTTGATCCACTTTTTCTCTGAAATATCAAAGTCATTACAAAATAGCATGTTATCATTAAGTACCTTTAACAAACTACTACATAGAGTCAATACGTAGATACAATGGCTCCACAAACTGCATATCAAGTTACATAGAACATTTTTTTTTTTTAAAGAATCTTTCTTCAAGTACTTCCTTTTGTGCTTTAAACACTAAAACCCCCGTCAAAGAAATAACTGCCCTGGTTAAACAAAGAAACTGTGTGAAAGACAAAAAGTCAAAAGTAGAGCAGCCTTATCTTACCGATCCTTCTTCCAGGGCCCTCCGCAGGGCTGGTAGGTCATTGATGGGACACCAAACCTCAGCAATCAAACATTTGTTGGTAACATCAAAACTACACTGGTTCAGAATATAGTAGATGGCCTTCATCTTTTTGACCTGCACAACCCAAGTGTAGACGGATTCTGAAGCCTTGATCAGGACCTGTTTCAGGTAGTCCTCTGTCCTATGAAGAACCTGGACATAAAGATATTAAAGTCTTACATAAAAACAATACTAAAATACAGATATACTTTGAAATAAATGAAAAAGAAAATTGTGGAAAAGCCTGTATTTGTCTTAGTATGGCAAGCGTGTGTGTTAAGGGGAGCTGAAACAATACATTCAGCTGAGGCCTCGTGTTGATCATGTGCTTCAGGGACTGACTTCTACTCATCGTAGGTTAAAGTTCCAGTGTGCACTGATGCATGATACAATACCACAGAGTTCAATTAAACTGTTATTGGTAAAAAAGCTCAAGCTAATCCTTCAGAAAATGAATAAAGTGTTTATTTAGTTTTTAAGTTCTTTGTTCTTTGACCATAAAGAAAAAGTATGATTCAGTGAAAAGATGACTAAGTCTGAAGTGAAAAATGTTGCATTTCTTATTTAAATAAGCTTTTAGATGACTGAGTGGCTTGGTCATGTTATTTTAATATGATGGAGTTTAATGTATTTGAATTGCACCGTCTTTATTTTAATCCACTTTGCACTTTTACTGTAAATACATTTGTGATTTTAAACTGTGAAAATGGCTATAAAGATAGTTTGCTTAAGATACAAAGCACTCACAGTTCACATATTTTACCTCTCTAGTTTGTATTTTAACAAAGAAAGGGATGAAAAGTTTGCAAGTAACACTTCAGTTGATTATAAACTGACTTAACTACTTTTTACATCACCTATTAAATGCAATGACTTTAAAAAAAAAAAAAAAAATGTATGTCATACAGTGTGCAGATCCTGGATGCGGGTCCTCAGTCCTTCCACCACATCATTCCTCTCCTCATTGCTACTGGGATATGGATACAAGTGACAGTGGTAGCTACAGGGGAGGAAACAGACATGAGGTCTTTTTCAGCCATTCAGCGCAATTGACAGAACAAGCAGATGATTATAGTTATCACCCTTACCAGTCACAGATCTTCTTCACTTTCTGGCCAATTTGGTCTCCCCAGTAAGAGATCAAAAACACAACACTTTTTGTAGGTTCACCCTGTCAGAAGAAAAGAAGAAGTTATTTAGCACCAACAGGACTCAGATGTTTTGATAGTTATAAAAAGAAGCATTTTAGCTTTGAGTAGAGCTTTAAAAGAAGGTTAATTTTTTTGTTTATGAAACTTTTTTTAGGTTAATGATTAACCTTGAAAAAGTTCTTCTTGTATAATGACAAAAAACACACATTATCTACAGAAGCTGTATTTGGATGAGAAAAAAACGTTGTGTCAAAGATGATTCTGTTTAAACTCACTAAATCTAACGTAATTTAATAATGAATTTATCATTGCAAAAAACTGCTTTTTACTGGATCTTGACATGAATTCAACAAAGGAAATAAGCTCTATATGACTTATCAAACTAAGAGCAGAACTACGCTATGTAATGCATGTCAATATTTCCTATTGTTGACATGTTGCTATTTTTAATCTTACTCTGTAGTGCAGAGATGAGAAACCAAATAGTCCAAATACTGTAACAGTTAAGAAACCTACAGTGTCAGGGTCTTCCAGATACTCCTCAACCTCAGCATAACTGAGGATAGTGTAACCTTTGCACACTCTCCAAAGCATCCTCTCAAAGGCCTCAATCTTCACACGGTGAATAAGTCCTGAGATGAAACTGTAAGAGAATAGGGAAACATTATAGACATACCTTAATCTTCTATTAAGCAAAAACTCCCAAAATATCCTCACAAAACAGAGGTGGTAATTTCTGAAGTGTAGAATACATGAAATATGTTTGTTTTTTTTATGTGCAACATATCTTTCTTAATATCCATAGAGCCGCCATAAAAAAAAAAAAGAATGTCGTGCATATCAATCAGGTAAAGGCCCTGGATGTGTTGCCAGGGGCGACATACACAGATAAACAACTATTCACTCTTACATTCATATCATTGGGCGATTTAGATTGTGTGTGTGTGTATGTGTGTGTGTGTGTGTGTGTGTGTGTGTGTGTGTATCTATCTATCCATCTATCTATCC
The DNA here is from genome assembly GCA_030068375.1 of Ostorhinchus rueppellii. Lineage (NCBI taxonomy): Eukaryota > Metazoa > Chordata > Actinopteri > Kurtiformes > Apogonidae > Ostorhinchus > Ostorhinchus rueppellii. The sequence continues at coordinate 3,276 of JAQQZY010063297.1, read as the reverse complement.
ATCCGCCACAGTTTTGGTTCGGTTTAGGTAGATGTTTTGTGCTTAAAGAGAACACTTTTCCCCTCTAAAATTCTATTTTTATTTTGCTTGTCAGCAAAATCTGTAGGAACAAATCATTTCACTGTTCTGAATAAAATAACACTTTCTGTACTGAACAATACAACCCTTTCTTATTTGTTGACTACTTGAAAACAGTTGTATAAGACAGGCATGTGCACACATAGGGCCCAAAGGGGGCTTTCTGTAAATAAATTAATTCCTGTTCTGCATAGGGATGTAAAAGAAAATAGCAGTATAAAAATGTCATGGTTATCTACCATACACATTTCCTTGTAATACCATGTCTCGGTACTTAAAAGCGAGTAGACTATGTGTTTAATCACAGGCTGGGTTGTGGGTCTAATGTAAGCAGGTACGGGTTTGGAAAAGTGGTGGATCTGTGCAAGACTCTGATGAGTGTTGAGACAAAAGCTGCTTCTCTATGCACTGTCTCTCATTGAGGGCCGGGGCTTCACTGCACTGTGAGCTCAGATGCGTGTCCAGAGACATACACCAACACAAAATCAATTGCAAAACGGAAATCCCACGGTCCCTAAGGGTGGATTGTCCCATGAAGGGTTGACCAAATGGTTTTCCCCGAGTACTGTTGCCTATCTATCTATCCATATACTGTGGGAGCAAGCTGGTGTTCTCGGTTACATGGGGAAAACATGCAAACATGCCAGTCCTGGGTTTGAAGCCACGGAGGTGAGGGTGCCAAGCACTGCACCACTGTGCTGCTCCTTCACTAAAACAAACTCACCCAAGTTTGGCTCCAAGCCTCTGCATGCTACTATAGTCCATCATTGTCTCTTTCTCTAGAAAAGGAAACTCCTCATATTGCACTTGTAAGGGCTCTCGCTAAAAACAAAGACAAGAATCACAAAAGGTAAGGGAGAAAACATAACAGAAAAAAAAAAAATCTAATTTCAACAATGTTAAAAAAAACAAAACAAAACTCATCTTAAATGAACAGTATATCATGACACACTAACCTCAGCTGATCTCTGGACAAAGTTGCGAGTGATACGGAGCATGTGTGTGTACTCCGTTAACTCTAATAGATTCTTCTGTAGCTTCTCTTTATTCCTGGTGACTTCACCCAACTCCACTTCCAGCCTCTGAAGCTGCTCCTGTAAATGCACACAGAAACCCAGTCATGACAGTAATAACACTTTGTCTAGTAAATAAATATCCTTTACCTGTAAGTACACAAGAAGAAGAGTGTATGCCTACAGTTAAACAGTCAAACTAAGAAGCCTAAGATAAAGTGACCTGCATTAGCTACTGAACAAAAGACTTTTGGGTTAGCTCCTTCTTGTGAGCACAACAGACCAACAGGTTGTGCTCTAAATCTATAATGGCTCAAATGGTGTAATCATTTTATCTAAAATCTGCACACAATCACAAGAGTTTCAGATTGATGGACAGCTTAAGATTTAATTTGGGTAAACACAATGAAAGACTGACTGGTCCACAAAAAAAGGTATAGTCCACTGGAGCCATTAAATGACAGTAGCATTCATTCATATCAGATTACAAGATGATAAATTATGTTAAAAACCAAGTAACATACCATTATTGCAATGACATGCTTGGGTAAAGGAGCCACAGGGTTCACATCTCTCTCTGGCAGTGAAATGTCTGCTTTCTTGATTTCCCTCAAAAGGTATCCTATTAAAAAATACAGAACAATCATTCATCAGCAATGTTTTCTTTATTTTCCACGACACAAATGCTGTTTTAAAATGCACTATGAAGTTTCCAAACAGTCAGACAGTGTGTTATTCTCCTCTCCTAATCTAATAAAACAGCATTCAGTTAGCCAAAGACAGTGTTTCATTTAATGAAATCTACAACCAGCTGACATTTCCCATGACTAGGGTCACTCAACTCAGTTCAGATAGAAGGCCGTCTGTGACCGTCTTCATTTCTAAAGTGCCTTCACAGCTTTACCTTTGCCACTTAGTCTATCTGTCAAGGGGAATATTTGCATTTCCTACACTTACCCACTGCGCAGGCCTGCAATAAAACTACAATGGATGGGTTTGCTGTTACAATAGTGTAACAATAACAAATCACTTTATCCTTACCAAGAATCCGTTCCATTTCCTCACATTTTTTGATCTCATTGACGTGTTTTCGCTGGAAAGCGTTCACAGTGGGGTTGAGCTGAAATAGAAGGAAAAGGAAATTCAAATCAATTACTTTATTTGCACGTCGAATGTAAAATTCACACCTTCTTGTAGAAAAGTAAAAAGTTTTTTTTTTTTTAAATCACTGAAAATAGGTACTGATTAAGTTAAGGTGGTTGGTACGTCATGATAACAGGTAAAAGTTGAGATGCTGCATTCTTCGGGTTCCGGCATACTCGGCAACTTCTGAAGAGTAAGTAAACTGTATAGACGGTGAATTGAATGACTTACATCTCTAAACTCCACAAGTCCCAGTTCTCCAAGTTCACTGATACAGTCGTAGGCTGATCCAGACTGTAGAAACAGCTGTGCTAAACACATCTCTTCACTCCGGAGCAGAGAGCCCATTTTGACAGTTTATCTTCTCGATCGATGAGCTAATATTAGCAAATTAACAAGTTGGGTGACTGTCCTATGTGTGAAATATAAGTTAAGTTGTTTTCGGTCAGTTAAACGTTATATTATTCGTAGCCCTTTACATGCTTAAATGTCGACAGTAATATTTAACTAAGTTGCATTAACACTTCCTTTAGCCTTCCAGATGAAGCCGTTTCTGCTAACGTTAGCTAAGGTGCTAGCCGGCAACTAGCGTATTCTTCTTGATGTAAATACTTGTTTCGTCTATGTTGAATCTGAAGACGTAAGTCTAGTTTTAAGACCGTTGTCGTTGCATATCCAATAATTTGTCCATAACTCTTCCCATACTTTGTGAAGTTTCAGAATGGCGTTTACTTTGACATATCCATAGTACTCCACGTCACTTCACTTCACACTGTTGAATACGATCAACTTCCACAGCAACGAAACGTACCTTTGACCAATGACCGCTGCCTCTCGGAGTCTGCGCACTAGACGACTCTGAAAGACGTACTTGGTTGTTTATACCCTCATCTATGTCTGAAGGTGAATAGCGGTAGCGCTCTCTTAAAGGTATAGTGGGAGATCTTTTTTTTTTTTGGAACATCTTTTACCATATTGCTTGAAAACCTCTTCACAATCCCATTGTACCCACTGAAATAGAATGTTTGCAAAAAAAAAAAAA
>JAQQZY010063223.1:0-10046 GCA_030068375.1 Ostorhinchus rueppellii | reverse complement strand
TGGTTCTATTTACTTTAATTACCCAAAGGGAAGAACAGGGGTATTGGTTTTGGTTCAGTTTGTTTCTTTGTTTGTTTCTTAACACTTTAGCAGCAAAACTATTGGTCGAATTCATAGAAAAACTGTGTTTATAGATTTTCAGTGACCCAGAATAGATGTGGTTACATTTTGGGAAAAGTAGGTCAACGTTCACATTTTTTATGATTTTTTTTTTTAAACATTTTTTTCCTCCCATTTACTTATAATGGACAAACTTTCAAACGTCTGTAGCAGCAAAACTATTGGTTGGATTCATACGAAATTGGGCTTCAAATTTCAAATGTCTATAAAAACTTCAATTTTGTTTAAATTTACTTCAAACTTGGCACAAAAATACAGGAAACTGACAAACTAACATAAGCACATGCATAGACATGATGACATCATCATCTGGACCGATGCCAAATTAAGCTACAACACATGCGAGGGGCGGGGTTTGTTGTGCCTTGCACCACTTGTTTGCTCATATTTCTAATAATAAAACAAATACCATCAGCATTTCTACAAATGGAACACTCCCATTCCAATATCAAAGTCCTCTACAGTTTCAGCAGATGTGTTATTGAACAAGGCTTTTATTATGTAAATGTCTTCTCATTGCACTTTTAACCACTTAATGCTTGAATCGATTTCCAGTTGTGGGGAAAAAAAATGACTTGTGCTTTTTCTTTCAAGTAGATAGTATTTTGGTTGCATTTTGGGGGGGGGGGTGCGAATTTGCACCAGTAGGCATCAAGGGGTTATATTTCTATAAATGATAGCTTTGCGCACACACACACCTGCAGTGACCAAAATCAAGCAATAACTCTTCAGTTGGGTTTAGTCAGTACAAATACTACAAAACTGTGATTTTATTTGTTGTTTCACTTGTTACAATCTGAATTTTGATCACTTCCTTTCTCATTTCAATATAAAAATTCTCTATAGACGTTTCAATAAACAGTTTTGCTGAAAATATGACAGAGACACACACCTGCAGTGGCAGAAATCAGACAGTAACACGTCAGTAGGTAGAGGTAGGGCCAGCAGCTACATATGTAGCGGTGCGGTCCATAAACAACATAACTACCGGTAATGCGTCTAACCTCTATCTACTGGGCCCCCACCACTGCTCTATGGGCCCCTCAGAAATGCCCCCCCCCCCTCACTGAAAACACGGAAAATGGGTAGACATCAGCTCTTAAATTAAACTAGTACGCTAACATGTAACTGATAAATGGCGGCAAGTTTGATGGAAAAATATCAGATGTTTATTTGGGTTCTGCTGCAGACTGACGGACACACACTGACCACTGTACCTGTACACAGTGGTGCTGAAAAAACAAAGAGGTCAAGCATTTCATTTATACGACTTCAGTCATTTGATATTTAACTGCTGTTATTTGTCTGACGTGTGTACTTTCGTTCACAGTTCATCAGTTTATCTCATTTCTTGTCTCATTTACAAGTTTAACGCCAGCAGGTACAACACAACGTACGGCAGCTGTTGGTACGAGCAACAGGAAACACTAAATAAAACTAAAATTCACTTAAACAACTGTGAGGAAAACAAGGAGCAACCAGTGTTTTATATACAGTCGCGAAAAAAATGATTAGACCATCAAAAGTCAACAAAAAGAATAGTTGTGCAGTCAAGTCCCAACTCCTGTGTGTATCATGTGACTAAAACAGACAGAAAAGAAAACACGGAATGTGTAAAAGTACTGTTTTTGTCAGTACAGTGGCATAGATATTGACGTAAGAAATGTTTTTTATCAAGAAAACATGTTAAATGGATAGATATCAGCTCTGAAATTAAACTACTCTGAGCTATTTTTGTTATTATTATTATATATATTTGTCCAAACCCTTGCATACATACTGGTCACTACATATTCTGCTGCTGTTCTCTTATATATTCATGGATTTTGTTGTTTTAGTTCCATATCAGCCAACACAGTGGACGACTGTGCACCATCTCATACGCTGACATTCATACCATTACTGTAACTTTGCTGTTCTTCATAAATCTGATCTGCAGTCACATGTTTGAGCGGAAATCAGTCGCTTGTTATTGTTATTAGACTGCAATTAACAGCTTTTTTTTTTTTGTATAGTATCTGCATGAAGTGAGTACTGACTATTATCAGAATATGTTAAAATGTGAGAAAATATCAGATTAGCTGCATGAAAAATGTTTTTATTACATAGTTTTCACACAATATATCAGTAAATACATGCTTTTTGTGTCCAACTTGGAAATGGGTTCATCAGAAAATTTTCAATCATTATTTTTTTTCATGAATAAAGAGGAATCAAAACACTTAAAATGTTGATTAAGGTTCACATAATTCATGCATGAAAGGGTTAATTGTACCAGGCATTAAAATGAAAGAGAAACTGAAGAAAACAAGGGGTGGTCTCATACTTTTTTTTAACTGTACATCATCTGGAACACAAACCAGCTGTTTCTAGAGCGCCAATTTAGCGTCTTTGACTGCATTTTTTGTGGTTTCCTTTGTTTCATTCAACTTGAGTCGGCCATTTTGTTTCACCTGTGTCACACATGTACCTGTATATACCTGCATTCGTTGGATTAAACAGTGTTTTATCATTCTATTTTTTTTTTCATATATTTTTCTTTCCAATAAATGTTTGGAAACATACAGTATTGGGCGGCTATGGCTCAGGGGGTAGAGCGGGTCGTCCAATATCCAAAAGGTTCAAATCCCGCTCTCTGCAGGTCAGCCGTTGTGTCCTTGGGCAAGACATTTCACCCTCCTTGCCTCCAGTGTCACTCACACTGGTGGATGAATGTGTATGAATGGTAGCTTCCGTCAGTCTGCCCCAGGGCTACAAATGTAGTTTACCACCACCAGAGGGAGAATGTGAGAGTGAATAAATAATGGATCAACACACTTTGAAAAGCGCTATAAAAATCGAATCCATTATTATTAGGTTTGTTGGTTTAGTAAAGTTGTCATGTCCACACATATGCATTTCTGAGTCTCTGTGTTAAGATTTGATTTGATGTACAGCAAGAAAAATAAAAGTAAAATGGAAAAAACAGCTTCTATATATATTTTTTTAACCCTTTTATTCAGACAATATGAGATTTCTTGCATTGATTATCTCCGCCAAGGAGGTTATGTTTTTGCTGGCGTTTGTTTGTTTGTCTGTGTTTGTGTCTGTCTGTTTTTTGGCAACTTTGCAGAAAAACAACTGGACGGATTTTCTTGAAATTTTCACCAGTGATAGAGAATCACCCAAGGATTCCAGTAACTTTTGGTCATGATCCGGATAACAGTATACCTTGACGGAGGTTTGCGCTCACTGAGTTTTCTGATGTTTTATACCAGGTTTCATTCCACACACCGCCAGATGTTTCTAGATGTTGTGGAAAAATTCTAGTCCTCTGATGTAATTAATTAAAATCGAGAAATAAGATGATCAGTTTTAATGTGGATCCACAGGTGCAAGTCCCACAGAGGCGACAAGCGGTCTGATGGGAGAGTACAAAGAAATAAAACACAAACATCTTTCTTATACCTTCTGAATTACCCGTGAGACAATTCCAGATAAGACTTTCTCACATTCCAAAAAGAAGACAAAACATGTTGACCTCAGTGAAAAACTGTGAAGGCTGTATTGTCTGTTCTGGGCTCAACTATTCCCTTCTAGTCTAAGTATGACACAGAATATATGCTGATTACAAAATATGTAATTTTCCCATAGCACTTTTTATGTTGCTTCTTATCATGGGGTCAGGGGTCACACTAAATCAGGGGCGTCAAACATGCGGCCCGGGGGCCAAAACCGGCCCACCGAAGGGTCCAATGAATTAAGTCATGTTAGTTCAGGAGCCAGATACAGACCAATGTGATCTGAAGTAAAATAATGACATAATAATCTATAAATAACGACAAGTACAAATGTTCTTTTTGGTCTAATGTGGAAAAAATAACATTGTACTGTGAAAATATTTACATTTAAAACAATCCTTTAACAAAAAATGTGAATGACCTGAAATGTCTAAAGAAAATGATGTTTACTTTTAACTCTTTTCTACCCGTTACTAAATGGTTCGTGTGTTTTAGATCCACTATGATCTGTGAATTTTGTTAATAATAATAATAATAATAATAATAATAATTATTATTATTATTATTATTATTATTATTTTACTAGTTTATTTAATAGAGACCATGCAGAAAAAAAATAGGGACCATGCATATTTATAAACATTGCTTTATAGAAAATACACCCATGTAAATATCCCAGAATTAGTAAAAATATCTACTTTTCATGTGCAGTCCCTAGGCAGGGGACTGAACAAAACATAAAACATTTAACATTTAAAGCTCTACACATGATTTAATGTATTTTCTTGCTGCAGCTGAAGAAAAGACAATGAGAAATAAGCATGGATGCTGGTTTAAACCCTGTAAAAACAACAAAACTAAAGGTGGACTAAGACGTTTGCACAGTCCTGTACCTCCATCAGGAGTGAATGTTCTCAGCTCTGCAGAACTCCAACTCCTTCAACCGTTACTAACTATTTATACGGTAAATTACAGTTATTGAGCTAATGAATGAATCCGTTTCAGATTAGTAGTAAACATGATATTGAATCAGTTGATTGGATGTCCTCTTTTTATGGCTAGCGCATCAAGGTGAATGTAAATTAAGCTGCATCATTTAATTCAGCGGAATTCAAGTAATTACAAGGATCGATAAGTGGAGCTAATCTAAAAATCAATCACACGTCGCTGTGTGAGCTGTTGACTGGAAGCATCGTTCACACCGTGCAATATTCATTTCAGTATAACTTTACCACTGCAAAACGGAGTGGAATCTGATATTTTTAGCTCAAACTGAAGCTTACATTCTGCACAAGTGGTCTGTCAACACCTCACAGTAGGAATAACAATAAAGCACACAGCGGCGACACTTCATTTATTCATCCAACTTAGGCTGCGCAATTTAAATAATGTGTCCTGTTATTGATAACTACCACTTCAGTCCTGGGCGTAGTGTCCCTCATACTGGATTTAATTAAGACACAGCGTGCCATCAGGAACACAGACAGAGCCGGTACCGCCTGGAATTTTAACCTGAGCAAGAAACAGAGACTGAGGTAGAGCCGCAGTTTCACCAACCCAGCGAAACATGAACCCACGTGTTACCGAACCGTTTAACCCTTCGACAACTACAACTATTTCTGTGGCGACTTCCAAATAAATTGACGTTCATGTTCATTGGCGCCTGCAGGTGAGAGAGAGAGAGAAAGAAAGGAGAGGACGTTGCAGTACTTATGGAGAACTCCCTCCCCCCACTCTCTTATCATCCCCCCGTGCATACCTCCCAGATCAGTTCTGCACCTGTGCCTGTCCATGTTGAACCCTTCCCAAGTGATTTATCAACATTTATTAGCTTATTGTCCTCTGAATTTTGCAGTTTTCAAATAGATACGAGTTACGTAACAAATAATATGACACCCCTGATTAAATACAGTAAACTGTTACATGGACGAGCACATTCAATACAAAAGCTAGCTACTAGCTAGTAATGAAAATAATAATAATACTAATGAAGATGATATGAATAATTATGATTTAATACAATTTCTTATGACATCATCCTTAATGTTTTTGCACTTTTCACTGAAAATCTGGTATTTTTGTATGTTTAACTCCTTGACGCCAGTTGTCGCAAATTTGCATCAAACCCCCCGGCTCCAAAATGCAACCAAAATACTATCTACGTGAAGGAGAAGAAAAATACAAGTCAAAAATTTTTTTCCCACAACTGGAAATCAGTTCAGGCGTTAAGGGGTTAAGTGATGATATAGAAAGCTCAGTAAATTCAAATATTGTTGTACCAAAAAAAAAAAAAATAATAATAATAATCCTCTGAATTTTGCAGTTTTCAGATATGAGTTATGTTACAAATAAAATGACGCTCCTGATTAAATACAATAAACTGTTACATGGACTAGCAGATACAATACAAAAGTTATCTACTGCCCAGTAATGAAAATTAAAAATAAATAAATAAATTTAAAAAATAATAATACTTGTGATTTTTCACCATTTCTTATTTCTTATGATGGTATCCTCAATACTTTGCACTTGTCATTGAAAATCTGGTATTTTTGTATGTTTCACCCCTTGACGCCGATTGTTGCAAATTTGCAACATACCCCACGCCCCTCCAAGATGCAACCAAAATGCTAGTCGAATTTTTTTTTTTTTTTTTCCCACAATTGGAAATCGATTCAGGCGTTAAGTGGTAAAGTGATCATATAGGAAGCTCTTGTACCAAAAAAAGAAAAAAAAATTATCCTCTCTAATAGATATGAGTTATGTGACAAATAAAATGACGCTCCTGATTAAATACAATAAACTGTTGCATGGACTAGCAGATTGAATACAAAAGTTATCTACTGGCTAGTAATAAAAATTCCAATAATAATAATAATAACAATAATAATAATAATAATAATAATAATAATAATAATAATAATAATAATTGTGATTTAACATCATTTCTTATGACATTATCCTCAATATTTTTGCACTTTTTGTGGAAAATCTGGTATTTTCATACGTTTACGCGATCATGTTGAAAGCTCAGTAAATTCAAATGTTATTGTATATATATAAAAAAGAAAGAGCTACTTTTCAAAATATATCATTAACTAAACATAAAAACCACATATCTCCAACCAGTGTCATTTGTCAAACCAGATTTAATCACTGTGAATCACTGGTGCAGGTGTTTGTTTTTTTCCTTGTACATTTAACCTTTATCACATTTCATTATATTATCCTGTCCTGTATTTTCTTGGTGGAAATCACATATTTTCTTATACATGTCATTATATTTCATAAGCGCACATAAAAACATTCATGGCTTTTATTGATGAATGTTCAATGTCAGAAGATGATGGTGTTTCCAGGGTAACTACAGAGTCTCTGAACGTCCAAATGGGTCATATGTGATGGGCTGAAAAGCTGGAAACCGGCATTTTATCTGAATTATATCACTGTTTTGTTAAGATTAGAGGTGCAGAAGTTATTCAGTATTTTACACCAGCAGATGCTTGTGGCTGCCGGTGCTGGTTTAGGAGTTGAAGGGTTAAAAGACACTGCACTGACTATTGCTAACCTGCTTCTCAGTGCATGTCAAAGTTAGCAGTTCTTCTCCCTGGTGTCAGACCGCTCTACTGTCCACTGTAAAATGGTCTCATGCTGAGCCCCCACAGGAAACGACCCGCTATAGTGTAAGTTTGGCCACTTTACTGTGAAACTTACACAACAGTATCTACAATGCGACACCATAAATAACCATATTGCTTCATTGTACTCGACAAACACCTTAATCTCACCTTCATTTCCAGACACAATAATGGAGAACCCCTTTGCAGAGCAGTTTATTTCCTCCCCGATGCAACGCTTAACACCTGGCTACTCTGAATTCAGCAGCAGCTGGTGTGGAGCTGTGGGTCAGCCCAACACATGGCGCTCCAACCAACCAATCAGAAGCTGAGGTTTTTTTTTTGCTGCTTCACACAATACATAGATAGATTATGAATGAATACACAACTATGGCTGCTGTTTACTGTACCATAAATGGTGATGGTTAGTGTTTATGGATGAAGACAAAAAATTAAAAATAATGAAGAACAGGCCAGTTTGCTGTGTTTTTTTTTTTTTTTTTTTTTGCAGACAGGATACATTTATGCTCTCTGCCCCAGTGGCATTTCTCCACAGGAGAAAGTCTCTTAATGGTCCTCATCCCTCCACCATAACAACCTGAACTGTTTACAGACTCTTCTTCACCACATGGCGTATAAAACTGGTATCAAGGCAACGGTGAAGGGATAAAACTGAAGTACTTTACCCCCTCTGTGATCATCATCATCAACCAAGACCACCACCACCACCACCACCACCATCACCATCATCATCATCATCATCATCACCACCAACCAAGAGCACCACTACCATCATCATCATCATCATCATCAACCAAGACCACCACCACCATCATCATCATCATCATCACCAACCAAGACCACCCAGACCATCATCATCATCATCATCATCATCATCAACCAAGACCACCCAGACCATCATCATCATCATCATCAACCAAGACCACCACCACCACCATCATCAACCAAGACCACCACCACCACCACCACCATCATCATCATCAACCAAGACCACCACCACCACCATCATCATCATCAACCAAGACCACCACCACCATCACCATCATCATGATCATCATCACCATCATGAAGACCACCCTCATTGTCATCATCATCATCATCATCATCATCACCACCAAGGCCACCATCATTATCATCATCTTCATCATCACCACCACCAAGACCACCGTCATTGTCATCATCATGATCATCATCATCCCCACCACCAAGACCACCACCACCATCATCTTCATCATCACCACCAAGACCACCATCAGTATCATCATCATCATCATCATCATCATCTTTATCATCACCACCACGAAGACCACCACCGTTATCATCATCATAATCATCATCATTACCACCACCAAGACCACTGCCACTATCATCATCATCTTCATCATCACCACCAAGACCACCATCATCATCATCTTCATCATCAACACCAAGACCACCACCATCATTATCTTCATCATCACCACCACCAAGACCACCACCACCACAACCATCATCATCATCTTCATCATCACCACCAAGACCACCACCACCATCTTCTTCATCATCACCACCACCATCATCATCATCTACATCATCATCACCAAGACCACCACCATCATCATCTTCATCATCACCACCAAGACCACCACCACCATCATCATCATCATCACCACCACCACCAAGGCCACCACCACCATCATCATCATCATCATCATCATCATCATCATCACCACCACCAAGACCACCATCATTATCAACATCATCACCATCTTCATCATCTTCATCATCATCCTTTACATCCACTACTCCATCTTATGAGTGTTTTGACTGAGAGGCAGACGCTGCTTCTGTTTTTTTTGCCCATTTCTTATCCTTGTGTCATTTCCATCAGCCTGTACTATCCATTTATTTCTCTTTCTTCCACTTTGACGTTCATTTTCTTATTCGTCATTTTTCTCCCCCTACATTGGTTGTGCACCTTCTTGTGTTACCGTTTGTTGCAGATCTCTGTGTTTAACAGGATATTTCTTCTGTGTTCTCCCCATCTTTACAGGCTCTGAAGGTCTTCACTTTCAGAACATTTAATCGCAGCAGGACGCTGTGTTTCTGTTGGACCTCCTGCTGCTCAGGGCAACCCCAAACATTGCTAGAGTCGTTCACAGTTTAACAGATGAACCAGCTGCACATCCAGCCTTCACTCGGCACAGCTTTAACCCATGAACACCCGCTGATACTTCTGTGAGTGTTCACAAAGGAATTTTAATCTATAGATAACCTTTCTTCAACGCTTTATCACCATTTATTGTAATATTGTCATCTGTGTTTTGCCTCTTTTTTTTGTGTAAATCATGTATTTTCCGTTATTTAACCCATAGGGGTCTGAGCCTATTTTGGCTGTTTTGGGGACTTTTGATTTTGCCTTTATTCATTCATTCATTCATTTTCTATCCCCGCTTTATCCTCACTAGGGTCACGGGGGTCACACAGAGCCTATCCCAGCTACTCAAGGGTGAAGGTGGGGTACACCCTGGACAAGTCGCCAGTTCATCACAGGGCGATTTTGCCTTTATATTCTATATAAAGACATTTTTACTATACTGGAATGGAATGCCTTTTATTGTCACTATTCTCGTGTACACCACACATATGCACAATGAGATCAAGGCCGAATCCCAATTCCCCCCTTAACCCTCAAGCTCAACTCTCAATCTTAACCCTTAATCTCGGCCCTTAAAACTAAGTGTAAGGGCTATCTTTTGACTTAGAATTGGGACAACCCTTACGTGCAGTAACGTCTTCAGACTGTGGG
>JAQQZY010063215.1:0-10046 GCA_030068375.1 Ostorhinchus rueppellii | reverse complement strand
TGGTTAGGGTGGGATTTGAACCTGCAACTCTCCGATCTTAAGTCCAACGCGCTAACCACTAGGCCACAGCTGCCCCAAATACATGCATCTTTGCTTCAAAAATTAAATGCGTGGTGCAGCTGAGTGGACAATTTTAAAATTACATGAAAAAAAAAAACTCGATCACATTACTTTTTTCATACCTAAGGAGGAATAAAAACACTCAAGAAAAAATATTGACTAAACTTCTCATAATTAATGCATGAAAGGGTTAAACTTCAAATACATAAAAGCATCAACAAACACCACATTATGGAAACCTTAACATTGTCTGATGAATCTGACAATGGAAGTAGCATAGTAAAGTTTGGTTTGTCTGTGGTATACTTTGATGTGTCTGATAGACTACTTTGTAAAGGTGCGTGTACAGCTCTTCAAACACCATGTTTAAAGGCAGGATACAGATAATGGCTCGTTGAATTTCTTTACAGAACAGAGATAAAGCACTTCTTTGGAAAATAGATTTTAGTTTGTTTTTCCTCTTCAGCAGACAAAACCTTCAAACTCAAGAGGAAATTGAAGTGTGTGACAGTAACAGTTGAGTTTTATGGGATGCAGGATAGCTCTAAATCAATGCATTGCTAGTATGTAGTGACATGGTGACTGTGCTGTTGTTTGTTTATGATAATCCTTGTAACCTTCATGTTTAAATATCAGAAAGTGGCTCCAATAAAAGGAAGTTACATAAGAATTTCTCTGACTTTATGTACTGTGTGGCACTGATTGCTGTAGTTACTTTCAATTTGCTCCTTTGACGGGGCCATGGTCTGTACTGGATAATTTGAGTTTAAGTAGGTAATTGGTGGGTGCCATGCTGTGAGGACTGGGTGACGGGAGAGCCTGTATATGAATTTGTGTGGGTGTGAGGATGAGTGTGCAGTTCACTTGCTTTGCCTATCTGTGGCTCAGCTGGTAGTCCTTTATTTGTGCGTGCTCCGACATGTAAAAACATTGCAAAGGGTGAAAGTGCTGATGGTCAGAAAAGAAAAGGAGAGAAAGTCATTTCAGTCATGAATTATATATGTAGAGCCACTTTAAACAGCAACCCTGTCAACACATAATAACACCAGATTGTGTTATAGCTGGAGTTATAGATATGGAGAATTAGCCAGAGAGTGAGAAAGAGAGGGGGGTAAATGACAAAAACTGCTCATGTGTTCCCTTACCTCCTATTTAAAAAGTCACAAGATAATTGATGCCATCTTGTATTTACTTGTCATTATACTGAAGTGAAAAGACTGGAACGACAGTAGTAACTGAGAAACAAAGAAGAAAGATTAGAGATGTAGCCACAAGAGAAGGTGTGAGCATGTATGTAGATACACATAAAGGAGGACAAGAACTGTGGTACGATGGGTATGTTAACGCGTGAGACCCCTGCTGTTAGGAGAATAACAGTCGGAACAACAATGTCAATCTTCCTTAGATCCTCTGGGAAAGGCATTTCTATTGACAATCCCATTAAAAGCTGACACATTTCCACTGTGGGAATAACAGCTAGCTTTCAGGCATTGTCTGCCAGGAATAAGGCTGTGAATTTCACTCTGTGTTCAAGCAGTAATAGGTATATTCTGTGCAGCATGCCACTGGGATTGTGGACAAACCTTGGTTTCAGTTCAGGCTCATGTTTTGCTCCCTTTAATCGTGAGTACAGGACAGCCTGCAACCACCTCATTTTAATGAACTACAAAAGTACCGCACTGCATGATGATTCAGGACAGGGTTTTTTTTTAATGTATACATGTTTTCTGTCATTTCCAATTATTGTTCATGTGAGTGTCGCTGTGAGCCTCGCTGGTTAATCACAGTGACTGCAGAGTCTATAACAGCGACATGGCACAAAATTATACCGGATTAAGATCATTAGATACCCATTTTGAAATGGTCAGGATTTTCTTGTTAAAATATTTATCTGACTGAGCTGGAAATGCAATTTCCAACAGCAATTTGTCCCACTAATCACCTCTGTGATTTGATGTGATTGCAAACTGGGCATGTTTATGCTATTGCTTTAATTAGATGTAATTTGGAGTTAAACACGTGCTCGGATTGACCATGGTTGTGCCGTCATAAGGTGTATCATATGTGAGACTGGTACACATTGACAGACGACATTTTAACTGTTAGGGTCACCGTTGGAGCTTGTATTGCTGAATGTTCCTCAACCCTGAAGATCACAATGTGCTCCTATAGTGGCTAATGAAGTGCTGACACACTGGTTAACACGGGGAGACACAGTCTAACAAGGTCTGATTAAAGGCCTCCAAGCCATCTTCATCTTCATCTGGTAATTAAATACATAATAAACGGTGCATGAGATTCAGCCATGACTGTCAGTGGAAGGACATGTGTATCAGTGTGCTTGTGCGCGTGCATGGGTTTATTATACACAACACACAATTATGGGAGTAATTTGTGGTGTTGTGTGTATTTGTCCTGCTGTAGTGCCTGCATCTGCAAGTGTGTATCTGCTTTGTTTGATGACAGCACCAGAGCCACTAAGGCTGATTTTGGAACAAAACTGGTAATAGTCTTTCTTTTGTGTGTGTTGGTGCATTTTTTTTTTCACATACAAATGCACAAAAGTATAATATAAGATAATATGTGAAAGTGTGACAAGTTCTGTTTTTGGTAATGAATGTTAAATCTTGCCATTTGGAATATCCTAAAGCAGGGATGTCAAACTCATGTTAGTTCAGGGGCCACATACAGCTCAATATGACCTGAAGTAGGCCAGATCATTCAAATAATAACACAATAATATAATAATATATAAATCATATCAATTCCAAAATGTCTATGTCTAGTGTAACTTCAATGTTTTAGAGAGAAAAAAGTTCAATAACATTATCAGAATGTTGACATCTATAAACTATCCTTTAAAAACATGTCAAAAACATAAATAAAATTAAATTTATCAAGAAAAAAAGGGGCAATTTTAACAATTTATGCCATTATTTGGCCTAAGCTTCTCATTTTCACGTTTTCATTATACAGTAATGTACAGATCACAGTGGAGCTATAAATTTAATAACACGTAGAATATTGGTACAATTACTATTATTTACATTTGTATTTATAGTCCAGTATGATCTCAAATAGGCCAGAACAGTAAAATAATAACAGAACAACCTGCAAATAATGTAAAAAATGGACAAAAGTTTGAGAAACGTGAAAGGAATGAACTATGGATGTAAAATATTTTTTAAAAATAGAATAAGCAGAATATTGGTACAGTTACACTTAATTCTCTTCAGACATTCCGATTGTTCATATTTGTTCAGGTTGTTCACATTTTTATAAAAGGCTAGTATGTAAATGTAAACATTTTTGTATAATTTTACTTTTTTTTTTACATTAAAACAAAGTGAAAAAATTTTAGTTTTCATTATTTATAGTTTATTATGATAGTATTATACTGATCTGACCCACTTTAGATTGAACTGACCTAAATTATTTTAGCATCCTTGATTGTTCATATGTTCAGTGTAATTTTTGTATTTCACTGATTCATCTTGCGGGCCAGATTGGAACCTTTGGTGGGCCGGTTTTGGCCCCCGGGCCAGAGGTTTGACACCTCTGTCATAAAGGCCTAATTAGTAATTTACTGGCAACATTAAAAATTGGAAACAGTTGATTAAGTAAGTTTTGTGTCTTCATCTTCACATTGAAGTAAAACATAGGCTCGGGTGGATTTCACGTACAGTATTTACTTCAAGCATAAATACAGAACAGATTAATTGCATGTATTTCCAATTATCTAATTTGAGTTTGTGTATAAAAAGATATTCAATCTGTTCAGTTGCAACAGCCTCTTCCAGATGTATTGTATGTACTGTGTGCTGCAGTTCATTACTCATACTGCAACCTACAGTCTTGTTTAGTCATGATGTATGTTTAGTCATAACTCCTGACACAGTTTTTTTTTTGTACTGTGTATTCTGTACAATATTCATCATATCACTGTGTACGCTGCATCATAATCTCCACGCAAGAATCTATCAAATATAAAAATGAGACATATTTTTAAAGGTATTAGCGTGAATATTAGCATCGGTCAGTGTTTGTTCTGTTGCCTGACAATCGGCAACTAAGATGGTAGTAGCTGATCTACTGTTATATATTAAATGTTATTATTATACACTGAATGTGTATGAATGAATTTGTTCTCATTCATACAAACAATCAATGTATCCTTACTTTTGTCTTTTTTAAGGTCATTTCAGCTCATACATTAAAAGACATGAAACTAATAGCCTCCTCCAGACATATATACTGTGTTATTATTCATTACTCATAATGAAAAATATACTTTTATATAGCCTGTTGATAAACCTATTGAATCACAGTACACCACACTAGAATCATAATACAACTGTAGAGATGACACACAACCTTATACGTACGTATGCTATTCTGGTTATTCCCTGCACCAGAGACAATAACCTCCCACATTATAACAGTATGCGTATACAAAGCTGAGTGTGTGTTAGTGTGTGAGTGTGGGCTGATCCTGTCTGGGTCTCATGCAGTATTAGTGTATATTTGTGCGACCCCTATGCCTTTTTTATTAGGAGGATGTGAAGTCTAATATAGTTTGTTGTGTGTGTTTGTCTCAGTACGGAGCAGTTGGTGGTGAAGATATTGAAAGCTTTGGACCTGCCAGCTAAGGATGCCAATGGCTTCTCTGACCCTTATGTGAAGATCTACTTACTGCCAGACAGAAAGAAGAAATTCCAGACCAAGGTGCCTCCCACTCCCACACCCACCACAATCACCTGTTTCCTCAGTAGTAAACTTAAACATTTATTTTAAACATCATCAGCTCTGACTTCGTTTTTTCTGCCTGTTTCTTCTGCTCAGATGACCCAGTCTTCTCTGGGGGAATCATGACAGTTTCACTAATGTAACCAAATCTAATCTTAGGTATAATTCATTCAAGATAATGTGCCTCTTACTATTATCGGGCACCGCTATCTAACTCCTGTGTGTTATTCTGGTGTTAGAGGACAGTTGAGTCAATATTTGAGTACATTTCAGGATGTTCTGTACCAGGAAACAGACCCTTAGACCTCAAAAATCCTCCTCTGTTCTAATTTATTCTCTGTGGAGAAACTCAAGACTTATGAGCTCAGTGGCCTCGCAAACTGTTTTCATATCCATAAATATCTTCAATATTTTTGTGGAGTGTTGATCTTAGAATGGGAGAAAATCTGAAGTTGAAACGGGTCTGAATTGACTGCTGAGTTTAAAAAAAAAAAAAAAAAAAATGCTGTCAGTGACAATGAAGCCGTACCAGTTTGAAATTTCTCCCTTTTGGATTTCCCTTTGTGTTTCTGTCTCCTGTATATCACAAAAGCCCCTTCAGCCAAAGCATGAATACTACCACATTTGCATAATACTGCTCCTCTGTTGTTTAGAGTGTAGATGATTGTTTAATTTCAATCACATCCTCATTAACATGGAGTTTTTACAGCACTCTAGCATATTTTAGGATCACTTTTTTTTTTTCCCTCAAACTAATTTCAAAAGAGATACAGACTTCACCTAGTACTACATGTTAAATCTTCAGCTTTGTGTTTCTGATTTCCAAAGGGACAGTGATCCATGAGCAGCATGTTTAATCCAAAGCTAACAAGTTATCATCAAGCATTAATAAGTCAGTGACAGACCCACTCATGCAGTGACAAAAGTTGGATTTGGAAAATTGAGTGTGTCATATCTGAATTATCACAGGCTTTATTTCATGACGGTATCTATATCGAACACATCACGGCAAATAAGTCCCACGAGTAAATCAACAACTAGTGAATTTTGTGTTGGAGATTGGATGAGATTGGAGACAAATTTATAAATGTAGTTTGCAATTTGTTAAAATACAGCTGTTCTCTTTTTGAATTAAAAATGACCCCTTTTACAGAAGTTCTGGAAATCAGTCATACAAACTTTTTCCAAGAGTGTTGGTGTGACGGTGCCTTTTCAAACAAATATGTGTGTATTGGGTATATTTGCAGACAGTCAGTGTTTTTACTTCAAGTCAGTCCACACTCTTTGACTTTGGACTCCTGCAGGCCAGGAGGATGATATCCGTATACTGGAAGAAAACGGACGTCCCCTCAGTACATATGTGGATGAGGGAGATGGCATCTTGTATTTTATTGGAACGACTCACTTCTATTGTTAGAGGAAGGGGAGGGGATTTAGTGAAAATATGGTCCCCTTTAAATGAGTTTCTCGGATGTTATAAGACCAATTATTTTTGACAATGGTGCTGATTTATGGAACTGCATGCTGTTTATTTAAGCTTATTTTATTTTATTTTATATTTATTTATTTTTTGATTTCATTCATAAATTCATTCATTTATTTGGGAGGAATATGTTGCTTATTGTTTGGTTTATGAGTATATTATTAATTATTGTCCAATTTAAAGTTCAATAAAGATAATGTTTTTGTTTTTTTTAAATGACCCCTTCTATGGAAGTCATGGAAAAGATGCAATGAGATGCATGACTGTAACTTCACTTGAAACACTAATGCAAAATGGGTTTTGAGCATTTTCACTGAACTCCTGTACCTTGTGTGTGGTTGGGAATGAAATATTGAATTGTAAACATAGTTTAAAGGTCATTATTTAATTTAAACAAGTAACATTTGATTTTTTGTCCAACAGTAAAATATTAAACTCACTTTTCTCCTTCTGTCTGAGGAACAAGGTCAGACACTGTGGTTAATTACTTTGCTTTAGGGCATTTCACCCAGTATGACCACACTTTTAATCCAAACCCTCTGCGATATTCTGTGCCTTGTTTTTGATGGAAGGTTCCTTCCAAATAGTAAATTATGACTTTTGTGTGTAATGCCTATTCATCTGCTTTGAGCATATCCTACATGGACTTAATCAGAGCTTTTATGTTCACTGCTCGAAACAACAAGTCTCTGGTAGCTCCTCTGTGATGAAACAAGCAATGGCTTTTATGTTTCCAATTTGGTTTGGATGAAACAGCAGAAGAGCTGGACGGTTTTCTGGAACAGAAAGAAAACAAAAAACAAAGGAGATAAGGGGAAAACAACAGAAAAGAAAACATACCTTCTGTTGAAAGCCAGAAGAATCAGTTTTGCATACTGGTGAAAGACAAGAAATGACACAGAAATAAGAACTCTGTGCTCTGAAGATTATTGCTTTGACTGTATATGTGTCTGTAGTTTGTGTTGCTTAAGTATTTTTTCTGCATATCAGACTTCTGCAAAGGCCTTACACATGAAAGCTGCCATTTTTCAAAAGCAATATGAAAAACAGGAAATTTAACAACATTTAACAGTAATTTTTTGACTGTCCGGAATGCTGGTATGAAAAATTTTATGCGGAAAAAAATATGCACTGTGTCTATAAATCTGCAATGATGATATTATATCAATTTTCATCATTCAATCATTAACGCAGATATTTAAAATGTAGAAATCCTACTCAGAAAAGTAACAAAGGCATGTATGGCATTAACACAGTTATCTTTGTGCTTTTTTCTCAGGTCCACAGAAAGACCCTGAACCCAGTGTTCAATGAAACATTTCAGTTTGGTGTGCCTCTGAATGAGCTACATTCCAGGAAGCTGCATTTCTCTGTGTATGACTTTGACCGCTTCTCCAGACATGACCTGATTGGCCAGGTAGTGGTGGACAACCTGCTGGACTTCAGTGAGGGCAGTGGGGACAAGCCGGTCTGGAGGGACATTGTGGAGGGCACTGCGGTAAGAATGACACTCTACTGCAGAAAAATCCCAAAATAATCACATTCATTTGCACTTGATGCTCATGTTAGATTTGATTAGGTGAAATCTGAATAAGCCTTGAGGTGATATCAGGCTGTTGCAGCTGCAAATTATAGGCTAGAGCAGTGAAAAACAGAATTGAACAAGATTGGATCTTATCAAAAACAAAGCGAGTGACAGTTTCAGTTCTAGTATATGAATTGAATGCATGAATTATCCATTGGAAGACAGAGAACATGAACTTAAAAGTATGGCCAGTCACAGTAAATGCAAATGCACCATACATAAGGAAATAAAGTACCACACAGAAATACACCCTGCTGTTGCAGAACATGCAAAATGAGCTACACATTTACATAAACTTCTACTCTACACTTCTTCTACCCTTCCCATGTGCATTTAAAAATTTACTGCAATGTGCAAAATATTCTGAAAGTAACAGTGGGTATGGTGGGTTTTTGAAATGTATGTTGTACAGCTTGTTCACCTAATCGTGTTATACAAGCAATGCAAGAAGTCATGTGCGTGACTGTGTGTTTTCAAGAGATTATATTGTATGTTCACAATGTAGACAGAGTTTACACAGGTTGAAAGTGGCAAATTATCTGCAGCACTGACTCAATCACAGCCTGGTAATGCGGAGAAATGAAAAAAACCTATGAGCGTCAGACAGATTACTGGAAAGGCACTGCTGGCGACATCTAAACTTTTTATCAAGTGCTGTCCAAGTAGATTTATATGAAATATTCATAGAAGGCTATTAGCAAATTAGATCGCACAAAGTCTTAAAAATTTTGGCATGGATGTTTAATTTATTAAATAAGTTTAAAACATCAGCCTTAGTGTAATTTACCATTTCACTTGGGGAAATATTGATTAGCGAGGCTCCTAGCCTAGCCGCAGTGTGACCTGAATACCACCCATGTCATTACTCTGGTGCCACTGAGACCACAGACAAGGAGAAGATCAGTAGATGGGTGCAGAGGGAGATATATATGTATATAAAAAGGAACCCTGGAGAATTGTCACCTCTCCTTAACACTTTCCTCACTCGGGGACATAGATAGATTGGCATATGAGTCATTTACAGTGACGGCTCTTCCCCTTCATCTAAACACTCTGCCTGTCCACATTAGGAGCCCTGCTGTCACTTAGCATCAGCTGCAGAAACAGCTCTTTTCTGGACATAGAAAGAGGATATGTGTCTTTTACTGTCTCTCCTACATGGCTGTTTTTGATCACAGCATTATTTCTGTTCATGTGTGTGTGGTGACCTACAGGAGAAGGCTGATCTCGGGGAGCTTAATTTCTCGCTGTGTTACCTGCCCACTGCAGGCAGGCTTACTGCTACAATCATCAAGGCCACCAACCTCAAAGCCATGGACCTGACCGGCTTCTCAGGTACAGGATTAACCAATGCACATCAAGCTGCTGTGGGACCTCCAGCAAGCAGATTGACTAAAAACTAATTCAAAACCAAAATGTCTCCAAAACATCTGTTACACTAGTGATAAATGTTGCTTTCCTGAGGTCTTTTATGTTTATATCTTATTGCAACATTAACTAGCCAGACCAATTTTCGTAATCTGTGAGATATTTTTCGTGTCTGACGTCAGTAGTAAGCACTGACCAAGACCTTGAGAAGAAAATAGTAACTTTTTATCCACTTTTTTTTGTTTGGTTTTTTTTTAGCACCAAACAAAGGTGAACTTTTCTCCACACCCCCAAACACCCGGACAGATATTCTATTGCATGTTGCATTTGGGAGGAAATTTGCTTTTATTCACACTGCAATTACTGTTCTCTTCTCTTCATGCAAGTTTGCACAATTTAAGCAGAAAGGAATTCTTCAGCACCTAATAAGTAGACGAGTAAGTTAAAAGGAAGTGCAAAAAATAGATTACTTTATTACATCTGCTATGAATTCCTGGAATACGCAGAGCATCACCAGAATAATCATTTCTAACTGTATAAGAAAATCAGATAATGCTTTTTCCTTCAAGAAATAGAAGTAGAGCTTTATAAATTATAAATGTATTACCTAAAGCTGTAAAGATCATTTGTTCTAAACACAGCAACCAGTATAGACTTACTGCTTTGTCTTTTGTTGCGAACAAAGAGCTTCAACTGTAACACCAACTTCAGTAAGTCAAAGTGAGCCAGCAGAGAAAGAAAGAAAGAAAGAAAGAAAGAAAGAAAGAAAGAAAGAAAGAAAGAAAGAAAGAAAGAAAGAAAGAA
>JAQQZY010063188.1:0-10046 GCA_030068375.1 Ostorhinchus rueppellii | reverse complement strand
TAAAAGGATTAAATTCATCCAAAAATATGTAGTGCAGTAAAAGTGGAAGTAGGAGGAAAAATAATACTCCAAAAAAGCACAGATACTGCATTTTAGTATTTAAGTACAGTACTTAAGTGGTTGTACTTTGTTACTGTACATCTCTGCTTATTCCAATTTGGAACTAAAATGAGTTTGACCCCCCTGGTTTACCTGTTGCACCTTACATTAGGAAGGAGAATCTCTTTGAACCTGAACAGTAACCTCATGTCAAACTTTCAGCCCCTGTTCCAGACGCAGAGGCCGACGGCGACGACATCCTCACCTTAACATCTAATATCGACAACAGCGACCTGAACGAGGAGGAGGAGGAGGATGTGCTTCAGGCCGTCGCGAAGCACTTTGGCAAAGACCTCGCTGAGCTCACACAGGAAGCTCTGAGGAAACTGGAGCAGGGGAGGCCCGAGGACGACAACCAGGAGGAGGAGGGGCAGGGTATCCCGAAGCGAAAAGGCCCGTCGCTGGAGTCCATCCTGGGCCCGATGCGCTCAGCCGACACTCTGGGTCTGTCCGAGTCCATCAACTGTTGCATGGGAGACGGGAAGGAAAACGGTGAGTATGGCCTGACATTTAAATCTGTTAACACTGGTTTTATCACTGCGGATGTCTGATTTTTAGGCAGAACATCCTCGTTTAGTCTCACCGCACCAAAATTAAATGAACTACACTGAGGCATTTTCTTAGTTTGGACACAGATTGCTGATTTCTGGGGCAGAATAATCACATTTGCTGGCTCTGAATTCCTCTATTTAGCAGAGGTTTTAGACTATTTTTCTTGGAATTTATCTGTTTCTGCTATGTAATCAGTTTTGAGCTGACTGGCCAATGGGTCATGAGCTATTGTGAAAGCCTGTGTCTGTCTTCATATTTGTTAGCAATTTCTTCAAACATCTTCTCTGACAAAACCACAAGTTGGAGTCATTTCAAATTTTATATGTAGCTTCCTTGGGACAATATCTACAAAGCTTGTTCACAGTGCTTCATAAATTTGGATTTCTTAACATTTGGTGAATTTTTGAAATATTAAAATGAGCCTTTTTTTTTTCATATAATGGGCCATATTTGGATGCTTATAACATGGGATTGGTTACAGACATCAATATAGTTACTATTGAGCACTGATGGGAAATCATATATGAACTTTCATTTGGGTCCATGACCTTTGACCTTGAGTGACCATGAGGGGTCAAACTGAAGGTCAACAGTGTCAAGATTTAAACAATCTTCTTCTCCAAACTACCGATTAGATTCATTTCAAATTTTATGTGAAGCTTCCTTAGGACAATGTCTACAAAGTGTCAGGGCAGTTTTGACAAATTTAGATTTTTGGAATTTTTGGTGAATTTTTGAAATATTAAGAGTCAAGAAGTTTATTTGCCATTTGTGCATAACACATGGGAACTTTTGTGTGGTCGCTCCTAGGACCAAGTAAAACAAGGACACAAGACGACCATAAAATTCTATAAAGAACAACTGAAAAACTATGCACTTACAAAAAATATGAATGTATATGTGGATAACATAAAAATGTCTCTACATAAAGGTGATGGTTTATAACATGGGAATGGTTACAGATATCAACATAGTTACTATTGAACACCAATAGGAAGTCATACATGGACTTTCATTTGGGTCCATGACTTTTGACCTTGAGTGACCATGAGGGGTCAAACTGAAGGTCAACAGTGTCAAGATTTAAACATTCTTCTTCAAACTACTGGTCGGATTCATTTCAAATTTTATATGAAGCTTCCTTAAAGTAATGTCTACAAAGTTTCTGGACAGTTTTGACAAAGTTTGATTTAGGAGTTTTTCAAATATTTGAAAGTTTTCTTCCTAAAGGTGATGGTTTATCACATGGAAATAGTTACAGATATCAATATAGTTACTAGAGATGGGAGTCAAGAACCGGTTCCCAGTAGCTTGATTCCATGGAATCGTTTGCCTGCCTGCTTAACGATTCTGCTTGTCGATTCCGCCTTTGTTGTGCATGTGCGACGACGTCACATGTATGCTACGTTGCTTTGGTCAGAACGTAGCCAACATGGTGTTGAAACAGAACCGGTCTAAACAGATGACACCAGGTCCACTTGGAACACTGTCATAGCTTCCATTTCATCTAAACGGTGGAATCACTCGAATATGTTCAAAGCACTTAGCGCCTTACCTAGCGGCAGGACGCCATCCGGGGCCAGTTCCGGTTCTGGTTCAGGCAACCAACGTCTTATTCCCTCAAATACAAGTTTTCGAAGGCAGAGAAAAGGAAATGAGGTGCACAACAACGGGAGACGGGCAACGCATGTACTAGAAATGCGGCAATAGAGGAATTGGTAAAAGGTCTTTAGTTTAACTTTCACTGTATGCCCCCCCCCCCCCCCAAAACAAAACAGGCCCGTTACAACATCTGTTCATCTGTTCTTATTTGTACATACTGTATGTTATATATTTTTTTGTAGCGATGGAAATACGAAAGACCAGTAATGCAAACATACTGTACCTGTTTTCACTCTTTTATTCCCTCACCCAATGAGAACCAATAAGAGAATCGATAAGGTATCGGATCGATAATGGAATTGGAATCGTTAAATTCTTATCGATTCCCATCCCTAATGGTTACTACTGAGCACTGATAGGAGTTATATGTGGACTTTCATTTAATTAGTTGAGTTCTCCTCCAGTGAAAGTACCGCCCACTTCTATTGGGAGATAGATCTCCTGCATCAAGACCACAGGACTCTAACATCACAGCAGAACCTGATGACCTCAGAAATTCAACTTGTTATTGATTCTCGGTAGAACATGCCAGCGAGCTACAGGGCCAGTGGTCCAACTTGTCTTTTAAAACACAAGCGCTCTGCTTTTTGGGCAACATTTAAGGCAAAGATCTCTTTCAAAGCAGAGAACAGTCTGAGCCGGGTACCTACTATATCAACATAATAACCTATAATCAAGAGAAAGAAGCGCTCTCAGGTTTAATTGTTGTAATTAACTCTGCTCCAGAAAGAAATTGGCCGAGCTGTGAGTGAAATTCGTCATCTGTTATTATGTTTTCCCCTTTTTAGTCATGAAGGGAAAGTGTGGGCGACTTTGAGGAGAGCTGTTAGCTGATTTTATTTTTTCTTATTTTTTCAACCTTTGAAAGGGCTTACATGGGGATTCTCACCAAAAAGCTGCTGGTTGTTGCTGGTTTGCAGTGATAGGCCCCTTAGGAGATGGATTCTGTCGGTTTTTGTCCAAATGAGGTGAATATTTGAATTCAGGTAAACTGAATTACTCTCAAAAAATGAGGAGAAAATAAGTGGAACGGTACAGTAGTTACTGGTACAAAGTGAAGGCATGCAGCGCAGTCATGTGACTTGGATTAAAGAAAACGCGACACAAATACAACTTTGAATCTAGACTTGCATAATATGGCTCAGAAATTGAGCACAATACGATTTATTTTTTTAGCCGGCAATTAGAAGATTAATCTGCAGTTCTTAAAAGTCAGCTTCCAGCCATTTCAAAGTGAAGATTTCACGCTTTTATTCAATTTATGTGACGGTGACATGATTATTTTTGGGCTCTGAGCTGCTGGTTGTACAAAATAAGCAACAGAAACATCTCACCTCGTTCAATATTTTTCAATTATACTGATTCTTTGTGTGTTCAATCTTCACTGCGGAGCTCAGCCACAACCCTACTGAGGCTGAAGTGTTGTCTTTGTGAAAACTGTTCACAAATATGTAGTTTTATCTCATACAAGGCTCAGTAGATCCCTAAACATACTGACGATTATATCCAATAAGGAGAACGTGGTGACTTTGTTGAACTATCTTCAGCAGCAGGTTAATCCACATTTGGGAGTAGATACACAGATAAGAATTGTTCGTGGATACATCAGAGATTCCAGTTTAACTGTTGAGATCTGCCAAAACAATGTGCTTTTACGCAGTTTACAAGCAGTGGTTCTCACAGGACTCGCACTGGGATCCAACTTTTATGCTGGTCATTACATCAGGATCCAGTTTTATGGAATTCAACTCCAGCAAAAGAATTTTCTCAAATCAGACTAATGAGTACAGTGTTTCCCACAGATTCCTCCCTTCTTTATGACATGGTTGGGGTTGGGGGTTGATTGTGATTGACCTTTTCTCATGCTAGATACGAAACATTTTATAGTAGGTTTTCCGTTTGGTTGGTGGTTTAGTTTTCTGTTTTTGACTACAGCATTTGGACAGGCGGTACATTTTTAAGGTCTTGAAAGAAAAGTAGAACGGGTAGAAAAAGCCACAGAGCAGATGGCATGTTCAGGTCCATGTTGGTGTCCATCCTTCAAAGTCATCACATCTTCTGTTTTGACCACACTGAAGCAACGTGATACATCACAGGTGTCAAAACCCGTCCGTCAAAGGGTCCAAACCAGCCTGTTGGATGAATTTGTGAAAGGCAAAAGTTACACTGAAGATATTAACATCATTTGAGTTCAGGTTCCGCGTACAGACCAGTTCAATCTCAAGTGGATCGGACCAGTAAAATACTACCACGATAAATCAGGACAACCCTGACATTTTCTGTTTTAGTGTAAAAAAAAAAAAAAAAAAAAGTAAAATTACATGAAAATGTTAACCTTAATAAATGATCCTTTCAGAAAAAATTGTGAATACCTTGAATAATTATGAATAGCCTACAATGTATTTGAAGTAAGTGCAATTTTATCAACATTCTAAATATTTTGTCTATTTGTAGATCTACTGAGACGGCATAATATTGTTAAATTCCTCTTATTTTTCTCGAAACATGTTCATAGGGTATTATGGGCGACATGGTGGTGCAGTGGATAGCAGTTGTGCCTCACAGTGAGAAGGTTCTGGGTTTGATTCCAGCACCAGTCACTGGTGGGACCTTTCTGTGTGGAGTTTGCATGTTCTCCCCGTGTCTGCGTGGGTTCTCTCTGGGTACTCTGAGTTCCTCCCACAATCCAAAGACATGCACTGATAGGTTAATGGGTTAATCTAAATTGCCCATAGGTGCGAATGTGAGAGTGATTGTTTGTCTCTATATGTCAGCCCTGTGATGAACTGTTCACATGTCCAGGGTGTACCCCACCTTCACCCATAAATAGCTGGGATAGGCTCCAAGTGACCCTAGTGAGGATGAAGTGGGTTCAAAAGACGAATTAATTCAGATTTTTATTTATTTATTGCCTTTATTTAACCAGGACAATCTCATTGAGATTAAAAATCTCTTTTCCAAGAGTGTCCTGTCCAAGACAGGCAGCAGTGCATTAAAACAGTTAAAGACAGACATAAAACTTTCAAACATAAAAACAAAACCAGTTTACATAATACACAAGATCAAGTAAAACCCTTTTAAAATCAATGTTTTTAAAATTACCCACAGGTTAAAGTAAAGTACATTCGACCAAACATCTGCAGCCACATGTCTCTGCCTCTAAGTCAAACAGAAGGTGTCCAGTGAAAGCAGATCTTTAAGTTTCAGATGTTTTTGTAATTCATTCCATGTAAATGGCGCCGCAGATCTGAACGCCTTCTTCCCCCAAGTTCAGTTTGAAAAAAAAAATCCTTTGAACGAAGATTATAAGCGGTGGTTTTAAGGTAACTTTGTCGATGTACACATTTTCATAGTAGAATTTTACACTTCTCGTCATTATTATACATGTCCATCCTATTAGAGATCTTCTAGGGCTGTTTTTGGCCCCTGATCTAAAATAAGTTTGACTCCCCCAGCACACATGAAGCATTTTTATTCTGATTGTAATGATATTTTCCAAGTATTGTTGAAATATTATTTATGCAAACATAGTTGATGAAAGACACCTATTTAATGCTACCATTCACATAGAACCAGGTAATGGTGTTTCTAGAACCTAAGCTCAAACCCAGGCTAAACCATTACCCTGAACCTGTACCAGGGTAATGGGCAACACAACCCGTAGAACCGTCCACACTTTTGTCAATGTGACTTATTAACAATTACCAAAATACAACAGTTGCAGAGATCCATCATGCGTTGCCTATAATTACCTAATTACATGAGTGGGATGCCGTGCCCCCCCCCCGCTCATATCTGGGTTTACCGTGTGCAGAGGCGTTGATTGATGTGAGGTAATGGTGCCATGCAGCTACATCTGTCCTGATGAGGAAACCTGCTTTTATGGCTCAGAGTGGGAGGACCAGGAGTGGGAGGTGAAGTGTGTTTTGATCGATGGATGGGGGGAATAGATGGGAGTGCCCTAATGCATGGAGAAAATCTGTAGCTTAAAGGTTAGCGGTTTGAACCCCAGCAGGAGCCTCTTATTGTCTGTAAATATTCCCCAGTTTTGTCCGAGGGTTTTGGAAGATGTTACCCGTTTCCGTTCCCTGTGGAGAAGTGTCCGGTTAAAGGCAGACCCTCAATACTTCCACGTCCCTTTAAAGTAGACTTGTACAAAAACTGTTTATGGTGCTCGTTTAGTTTAGCCCAGGGGTGTCCAACTCCACTCCTCAAGGGCCGGTATCCTGCATATTTTAGATCTTTCCCTCTTCCATCACACCTGGAAGCCATTACATCATTATCAGGCATCTGCAGAGTAGGATGATGAGCCGATCATTAACTGAACCAGGTGGGCTTGAAGAGGGAAATATGTAAACATGCAGGATACTGGCCCTCGAGGACCGGAGTTTGACACCCCTGGTTTAGACTCTTCCTGATGTCAGACCAACTCATCCCATTTCAGCCAAACCGCTAGTGCTTGACAAATGGAGCTGGTTCCAAAGTGACACCAGTGAATTTCTAGAACTTACAGATATGATAGTAAGATATGGAATTTTCTCGAACCAGGAAACTCTTACATGAAGGGTTGGTGCCAGAACAAAATACCCAACAGGACCATCTCGAACACAGGTGTCAAACATGCGGCCCGGAGGCCAAATTTGGCCCGCCAAAGAGTTCAATCCGGCCCCTGGGATGAATTTGTGAAATGTAAAAATTACTCTGAAGATCTAAACAGTCGTAGATGTTAAAATGATTTTAGGTCAATTTAATCTGAAGTGAGTCAGACCAGTAAAATACTATCATAATAACCTGTAAATAATGAAAACTGCACATTTTTCTTTTTGTTTGAGAAAAAAACAAAAAGTAAAATTACACAAAAATGTTTACTTTTACAAACTTGCCTTTTATAAAAATAAATAAATAAAAAAAATAAAAATAAAAAGTGAATAAACTGAAATCTCTCAAGAGAAGTATGTGGAATTTGAATAATGTTCTGAGGTTATTTAATGTTTTGTGTATTTGTAGATCCACTCTGATCTCCAAGTTGTGATTCATATGTATAAATGATAAAGTAAGGCATAATAGAATAATATAAGAACTTATTTTACTTCAGAATTTTCAGGTTATTCATATTTGGTCATGTTATGTTCGCGTACAATTCCTAAATGTAAACATTTTCATCATGGAATTTTACTTTTTTTTTTTTTTTTTTTTTTCATTCGACACTTCTTAACCTATTATTTACATTTTTTTCACTGGTCCGGCCCTCTTTATACCCTATTAGGTTGTATGTGGCCCCTGAACTAAAATGACTTTGACAGCCCTGATCTAGAACATGGGTGTCAAACATATGGCCTGTGGGTCAAAACCAGTCCACCAAAGACTCCAAACCGGTCTGTGAGATACATTTGTTAAATAGATTAATTACACGGAAGACACTAACAATTATTTCAGCTCAGGGGCCACATTCAGCAATTCAATCTCGAGTGGGTCGGACCAGTAAAATACTATAATAACCTATAAATACTGACAACTGAAACATGTGTCTTTGTTTTGTGTTTAAAAGAAGAAAAAAAAGAAAAAAATTAAATGACGTGAATTTTTTTTTTTTTTTTTTACATTTA
This sequence comes from Ostorhinchus rueppellii, assembly GCA_030068375.1. Classification (NCBI taxonomy): domain Eukaryota; kingdom Metazoa; phylum Chordata; class Actinopteri; order Kurtiformes; family Apogonidae; genus Ostorhinchus; species Ostorhinchus rueppellii. Next base: position 2,127 of record JAQQZY010063188.1, on the reverse strand, counting down.
CAAACTGTTTTTGCAAAGACACTGAATAATCTGAATTAAAACAACCTGAAATATCGGTGCCTTTTGGTTCTGCAGTTGCAAAGTGTGGGAGCCCTTTGAATCCAGTTCTCCTGACTGATCCGAGTGTTTGGTTGTTGAAATGTGAAGAACTGGTTTGAGATTAGGCCAGCAGCATCACTTGCATACAGACGCTGTTGTTGCTGTTTTGCTAGCATCGCTGACAAAGAGTTGCACGAACATTATGTGCTAACAAACTGACATGGATCTAAAGTGACCCTTGAGGCAGTTCAACCCAAACAAGTTCTTACAAGGTCTGCCAGTTAATTGCGATGTTCTTTCATACAGATCTAGAGAAACGCTTTAATAATTCCCAAGACAAAAATCAATGTCTATCGTCTCAAGGAAACAAAAGAAATCCAATTAAAAAGTAAGCAAGTAGAATATTTTGTACAGCTGTAGTTTTGTCTGCAGTTCGTCTTCATTTATTGAGGTGTTGTACAGTCTGATCCACTGAAGATGAAGGATTTTCTGTTTCACGTCTGAGGAGTTGCCATGTTCACACCTACAGAACCTACATTTGGTCTGGACGTTTTGGCTTTTCAGTTTGATCCAAAATAAATTCGAGAGTATTAAACCTCCCCTCAGACCTCGGTGTAGAACAAACAACTGTTCAGCTCTTTGGTGCAACACAGAAAATGGTCTGGGTCCAGATTAAACTGAGCCGTCTGGATGATCGTTTTGACTGAGGGTTTCAAACTCGGTGTAGTTCAGGCCACATGCGGTCCAGTATGACCTCAAGTGGGCAGAACCAGTTAAATAATAGCAGGAAAAGTAGAATTATATTATGATGAAAATGTCTATATCCACAAGTTTCCCTAAAAAGTGATGATTTATAAAGTAAAAAATCATACAATTCCAAATACAATTCAGAAGTTCTTTAAATTCAAGCAGAGTAATTCTAATTTAAGAGGTGTTTTATATATGTTTGAATGTATGGAAGTAAGAACAAATGGGAAACCCAGATGTATTTTGGTTGCGGGTGTGAAATTATTGGATGGACTTGATCATGAATATAAGTTGTTTAATTCTCTGACAAAGTTTAAAAATATGTCTTAAGTATAAAATCATGCAGGAATATTAAGTGGAGACGTTAGATGTGTTTATTATTGATTATTTTGTTCTAATGCAAATCTTTGGTGATGTACACGTTTAATTTAATGTAAGCAATGTGTCCGGTGAAAAGGAGAAGCAAAAATATAAGCTTCTGCTTCAGTCTTATTCCTTTTTTTGGTTTTTGTGTTTATTGCAGTTGTTGTGCTGTGTGCAGTGATTAATATAGAAACCAAAAATAAACCATTCATTCATTCATTCATTCATTCATTCATCCATTCATTCATTCAAAGCTGTTTTCGTTAAGAAACAAAATAAGCAAGTTAAAAATGAGCTAATTTCAATACAGATAGATGCTGCATATCAACCTTATTAAAATAATCGCCTCAGTCAGTTTTTTTTTTTTTTTTTTTTTTTTAGATTTTTCAGGAAGGACAAAAAACTGAACCATTTGTTGAATATATGATATTTACTAACAATTTTAATCAAAACAGTTATAACAACAGATGCCTATTGACAAACAAACAACAAGGTCAGTCAAACATGGAACACGAGAGAATTAAATGACTTGGGGAATAATTTTAGGAGGGTGACGATATGTAGGTGATGAGTGGGAAGGAGGAGTATCATCCAGGGTTGTTTAGTTCCGAGATAAATAAACACTAGAGGGGGCGTTTGTCGTGGCAGCGTCTTGCCGCCATCTTGGTCCAGAAAAGGTTGTCAGTCCTACATAATATAGAAAAGAAACTACTGTCACTAGAAACTAGGCTTATAAAGAGAAATTTACTAAGGACATTGGTAAAAAAAAAAAAAAAAAAGAGGCATAAGTATCAACATTTGATCATATACTATTATGGAAAGTGGATAAATGCTAGAGTATATACTAGTATTTTATATTCTGACAATTTCGTATTTACAAAAAAGCCTTTTTTTTTTTTTTGTATTTCTAAACCTGTATGATTACGTTATGAATTGCAGTTTGATTAACAGTTTTCACCTTTTCCAAATGTTTGATCA
>JAQQZY010063089.1:0-10050 GCA_030068375.1 Ostorhinchus rueppellii | reverse complement strand
ACTATCATGTTAGAGTGAGAGAGAAAACCACTGTGGTACCCCATGGAGTGGAAAACAGGAAGTTCACACAAAGAAAATAAGATCAATTATTGCACGGCTTTGACACAGGAATATTACACACTGTTATCACGATATTTTTTGCGATATATTGTGCAACCTTACAGTAAATATGTGCACAGTATTAAAAAACAAAATGCATTAAAAAAAAAAAAAAAGAAAATTGTAGAAGCCATTTGGGATGATGTGGATGAAGAAAAGGATATAAGACCATGAATCATGTGTAATATAATAATAATATATATAGCACATGATTACTGAATCTACTGGTCTGTGTGTGCATGTTTCAATATGTTGTACATTATTCCTGCATATTTCTTGTTAGGAATAAAAACACTCCCATTATAACCCTGCAAAAACCACAAAGCTGAAGGCTACCTAAGGCTTTTGCAGAACACTGTGTATATATTCATACATGATAACTGAGATTAGCAAATAATATACATGGCTTTTGTAAACACACATCTGAACTGGCCTTTAAATTGTGTAGTGGATCAGGTATTTAACCCCTTATCGCCTGAATCAATTTATAATCGTGGAAAAAAAATTTTGACTTGTGTTTTTTCTTTCAAGTAGATAGTATTTTGGTTGTGTTTTGGAGCACGGGGGGTTTGATGCAAATTCGCGACAATCGGCGTCAAGGGGTTAATCTTTAGAAATGCATGAACACAGAGCTGAAATGAATGAGCTTAAGTCAGGACGACGCACAACAAAAGTACAATCACAGATGGGAGTGAATTAGTCAGGAAAGAGTTCAATAGAGACAAACAAAAGGATCAGATTAAAGTTGAAATGACTCTTACCTGCACCTCCGACTCTGTCCTGTGTGAAATAATTTGTCATGTCAAGATTCATAACAGGTGCTTTAATACAGTGCTTCTCTTGTGACTGTTCCCAAATGAATTTCCCTGTTGATTTAACCTTTCTGACGTGATTTATCACAATTTAACAGAAGTTTATCCTTTGCGAGTTGCATTATTTTCCTTGAAAATCATGTGTTTTTCTATATTTAATTCGCTGATCATGTGAATGTAGAGTAAATTCAAAGGTTATTAAATCAGAAACTCAGAAAACTAAAGAAAATGTGATTTTTTTTTTTTTTTTTCCAGCAAAATCTATCACTAACTGAACATAAACCAAGATATAGAACACAGGTGACAAACAACCGGACCGGGGGCCAAATCCGGCCCGCCAAAGGGTTCAATCCGGCCCCTGAGATGAATGTGTGAAATGTAAAAATGACACTGCAGATATTAACAACCAAGAAAGTTCAAATTATTTTAGGTTAATTCAGTGTAAAGTGGATCACACCAGGAAAATACTAACATAACCTATAAATAATGAAAACAGCTCATTTTTGCCTTTGTTTTAATGTGAAAAAAAGTAAAAGTAGACGTTTACTTTTACACACTAACCTTTTATTAAAAAAGAAAAGCGAATAAACTGAAATTTCTTCAGAGAAGTATGCGAGATTTGAATCATATTCCGCCTGTTATTGAATGTTTTGTGTATTTGTAGATCCACTGTGATCTATAAGTTGTGATTCACATGTATAAATGATAAACTAAGACATAATATAATGATATAATGTAACAACTAATTTTAATAATTGTCAAGTTCATATTTGTTCGTGTTCTGTTCAAGTACAATTCGTAGATTTCATTCCAGAATTTTACTTTTTCCACCTCAAAACTTCTTATCCTATTATTTACATTATTCCATTGGTCCGGCCCACTTTATACCATATAAGGCTGTATGTGGCCCCTGAACTAAAATGAGTTTGACACCCCTGATGTAGAAGATGACAGTGTTTCCATGGTAACTATGGAGCCTCTGAATGTCCAAATGGGTCACATCTGATGACCATGAAAAGATGACGAACTGTATTTCAGACTAATTATTTACATATATTGATAGGATTAGTGGATCAGAAGTTATAAAGCATTTTAGATCAGTGGATGGTTTTGGTTGCCAGCAGCTGTTTGGGTTTTTATGGGTTAACACCATTTTTTATTCACACAGAGGGTTGAAGTGAAATCAGTTATGGAGGAATTGTTAGCTATCGAAGCTCTGGAGACTCATGGTGAGTCTAATAATAGTGAAGATGATCGACTCTGACTCCTGTGAGCACAAACAAAACTTACATGGAAAGCAGCATCTGTGAAGGAAATGACTAGAAATGTGTGTTTCCTGTTTTAACTGATAAAAACCCAAACAGCCACTGACGACCAAAACTATCTAAACTGTTGAACACCTGCTGGTCCACTAATCCTATCAATACATGGAAATAATCGGTGTAAAATACAGTTCATCATCTTATCACGGTCATCAGATATGAGCCATTTGGAGGCTCCGTAGTTACTATGGAAACACCGTCATCTTCTACAACATTGATTCACCAGTAAAAAAAGTTTATCGGTGAATGTTATTGCTGTTTTTTTTTTTTTTTTATCTTCAGTTTTCTCTGTTTCTCAAAGATTCATCCTCAACTTTAATCTGTGCTTTTATGAACATCTACACCATCAGTGGATTAAATACGTGAAAATACCTGATTTTAAACTGGAATACCACAGAATACAGAGGATCCTATATGAATAAGTGATGGTAAATCACTTGAGAAAAATGAAATACAGACAAAAACTGACACAAAAGTAAGAAGCACTGGGTCTTTAAGGGTTAAAGAGTCAAAACGTTAGCAGTGAAACACGTCTGTACACTCCCTTTACTGCAGAAAAGCTGATTGAATAAATAACCCATTACTTGTGTTTTTTATGCTTTTTATGTTTGCCACCTCTGATGTGGATATGTTATGTATTTTTACTAAGATGTTACTGACAAATCACTCCAAAACAGGACTTTTAACACATGGAGGCTTGTGCGAAACTACTTTTTTTTATTGTCACAGCTTATATGTGTAATAAATACACACTAATTATAGGTTTAGATGCCAGAACTATGGGTAATTTGGTTTAAATATGCATTTTTACAGTTTTAAATTATGCTCCAGGCTAACTGTCAGAGGGTGTAAATATCAGCAAGTATCTGCCTTAAAAATACAATGGAAAACTAATGAAAATTTCAAGAAACAAGTAATGAGTTTATTTTAAAAAAAGCCTTTTTTTTTTTTTGCAGCAGTGGAAGTAAAAGTCCTTAACTCATTCACTGCCAGGCGTTTTAGAGCATTTTGACTGAGTTTCCAGACTCACAGAATATCCAGTTCTAGGACTACATAAACATGGCACCCATCAAAATAAAGGGTAAAGTCTCTTCTTTCATGTGGAAGAAAAATTTTGTTTCCAGCTTTTTCGGTTCTCAAGTTATTGACCTTAGAACACAGGGTGGTTTCGCCCAAAATGCTTGAACGCTAAATACTTCCTCAAAGTTGCACCAGGTCGTTTCCTGGTCGTTCCCGACGCCAAAACACGTCAATAGCAGTGAATGAGTTAAGAATGGGATAAACAGTTCCTAGAGGTGCCTGGTTTTTATAAATAACTTACAAACCTTCTGTTTATACAAAAGTTACAGGAGGTAGAACAGATTTCGAAGCCTCATTTAGTCGGTCAAATTGCAAAAAGTGGAATATTTCTGTCTTAAAGGTGAGAAAAAAACTGCTAAAAAAAAAGGACAGACCATTAAACCCTTTAAATGACGGTGTGGAGAAAATAGCAGCAGGGTCCTAAAAATGTGACCACTAGTGTAAGAAATGACTAAAGAAAAAAGCACCTGCTGCTTCTGAAACAACCTGGGGAATCTTGCTGAAAGACCAATGGTGTTTTTTCTCTGACTCATGTTTTTCTCTTTTATGTGTTTGTATTTTTCATGTTCATGTTTTTCATAACTTGTTTCTTTTTGTAACCAAAGATCATCATTAATGGAATCAATGTTTTTATGATGACAAGCTTGTGTTTTGTACCTAAGGGATCAGTTATATGCTAAATGTGTATTATTCACTTTGGGTAAAATTCTCATGTGTAAAAAAAAAAAAGGGAAATCAGTCGACCTATGTGAACTAAGGGAGCAGAGTCTGTGTCTCTGTTTACTCCAGCTGCTCAGTGCACTATAACTTATGTCTTCTGAGACATTTCGACCGGTGTTTTACAAACATTAAACACTTTTCAGAACGAGCAAAGTGTCTGTCAGTCATTTACGTACGTCAGGATAATTATTACCAGATCATGAGGATGATGAGCAGAATTACTGTGCACAGTTCAAGTGTTACACAACAGGGTCAGACTATTCCTTATGTCATTGCAGGGGTGTGGCTCCATAGGGTCATAAGTTTTGTAGACAAAAAAACAAACAAACAGAAATTTTAACTTTTGATCTTGAATTTTGAAAAATAAAACCATGTATTCCAACAAAAAATATCAGTCACATGAATATAGTGTGTATAAAGTGTTGAGTGAATTATTTTAGTTCCTATGTTCCCTGAAGGCAACATGAGTGGAGAAAGAAGGCTAGTCTTATTTTATCTGCCCCTTTATCCCCAGAAGTCAGTTTGCAAAGAGCGCCTTCAAACGGCCTTTACTGTCTCAGCTGTGCACTGGGGTACTCGGATGCATGTGCTGGAGCTCCGTCGAGCATAAAAAAATCAGGGTCTTCTTCAAAGATGCAGGCTGCTTGAATAAAGTGTCCTGTAAAAAGTGGCAGTAATTCTGGGAGTTGGTTTTAAGTCCATCTTCAATCTGAAAAAGGTCCAACTCGCTCATCTTTCCAATGAGCAGCCCGCACCAGAACACCAGCTCTACCTCGCTGGTGTCTGAATACATGTGGAGCTGCGTGCACGTTTCTGATCCAGCCACAGCTTCGTCCGTCTGCTCAAAAGTCACATTAATTATTTTTTTTATTCATTTTTATCTTATCTTAAAAAAAAGTTTCATTTCATCAGTCCATAAAAACTTTGCAAACTCTATCTTCAGCTATTTCTTGGCTCAGTCTTGATGTTTCACCTTGTGCGTCTTGTTTCCTTACCTTTCCCACATCTCTGACCTGAACACGCTGTACTTCTGGGTTCTTCACATTGGTTACTGATCTGGAACATGCCAGCGCTGGAACACAACAGGTTCCTTGTAGCTTCACGTTTGATTTTTAATAAATCTTTGGCAGTTAATTTGTGTCTTTTTTCTCAACACATTTCTTTCGACCCTGTTGACTTTTTGCAGCAAAATGTTTAATAATTTTGTGATTATATCAGGAATTTAAAGCATGCTGCAGCCCTCTGACAGATTGATTTATTTTATTACCTCCCCCAAGGAGGTTATGTTTTTGCCAGGGCTTGTTTTTTAGCAACATAACTCAAAAAGTTATGGACGGATTTTGATGAAATTTTCAGGATATGTCCGCTCTGGGTAAAGGAAGAGATGATTACATTGTGGAGGCGATCTGGATCACCGTCTGGATCCAGGAATTTCTTAAAGGATTCGTTATTATTGTGAGATAGGGCATGGTGGCACAGAACTGCATATGAGGTCATTCAGCACCATCTAGTGGAGGAAAGTACAAATACTACCTTAAAAACTACAAACACTACCTTAAAAAACTACAAACACTACCATAACAGTACAAATACTACCCTAAAAGTGCAAATACCAACTTAAAGTACGAACACTACCTTTAAAAAAAGTACAAATACCACCATAACAGTACAAATGCTACCAAAAAAAAAGTTTCTCGGGTCTGATGGTGAGCTTCTGCACTGAAATGTCACTCATAAATGTACACTGTTGTGATGTTTCTGTGTGACACTAAAGTGGCTATTCTATTCTTTATTGGTCCGGCCCACTTTATACCATATAAGGCTGTCTGTGGAACTGAAGTGAATCTCACACCCTGTTATTGGCTATGATCAGATTATTTCAGTGTTAGAGCAGGTGTTCTACTGATGATGTGTTGGGTTCTGTATTATTATTTGGGAAAGAAGCTATCCTCAGTCTTTTGTATGACCTGTAGTGCCGGCCTGAGGGCAACGACAGCTCAAACAGGTGGTTACTACGGTGACGGGAGTCTGTAATGTCATCCAGTCCTAACTCCTGTGTGTGTCATGTGACTAAAACGGACAGAAAAGAAAACGTGGAATGTGTAAGAGCAGTGTTTTTGTCAGTACAGTGACATAGATATTGATGTAAGAACTGAAGTGATTTTGGTTTTTATCAAGAAAACATGTTAAATGGATATCAGCTCTGAAATTAAACAATGAGCTGTTTTTGTTATTAGTATATTTGTTCAAATTTAGCTTTAGTGTGACCAGGTGTTAAGGACACAGGGACATGTTTTCTTGTTTTTCTTTGTCACTGCACTGCTCTTTATTTCTCATGCACATTCCCACTGTACTGATTTATTTGGGATCTGTCTGTGTGTCTGTGTGGGAGTGAATGACTAGTCAAGAGCTTTGAAACTTTGTATTGTATAATGCAATGACAATAACTATTCTATTTTGTTTTGTTGGATTTTATTTTCTAAAACGAACAAGAAATTGAAGAAAACGAGGATAGTCTAATAATTTTTTACACACACAAACACACACAAATAAATAAATAAATAAATATATATATATATATATATATATATATATATATATATATATATATAGTAAATATTCCATTTTTCTCCCTTTTCTTCCAGGTGTACTCATTGGTTCTCAACAGAAGTCAACTTTTCCACGACAAAAATCTTAAACACCTTCATCCACTGATACGGTTTTGGGCGTTCATATGAAACCATTAATAGTCTTTCATCCCAGCATCCACAGTGGAGTGGAGCTGCGGTTTATTATGGGGTTTTCTCTGCTTTAAAACGTGCTTTTATGCATTTGTTCTTTTCATAAACATACATGTGAACATTCATCTCTGTTCTGCTTCAGTTTTCAGGCTTATTACAGCTTTTCTCAGTCGCTTTGGTGCGTTTGTTAAACCATCATATATTCAGGGATATATTTAATTTTTAATCATTGACTAAAGTTTGCACAGTAGGAAGTACATTTCTAAAAATAATTGATAAAAAAAAAAAGATTTGTAAACTTCAAAGTGCAGTAGATCATCTGCAAAAATGTGAAATGTTCATGTTTCTCCCACTGGTTATCATACAGACTGAACGTACAGACGGGCCTTTATGCAAACATTTAAGAACAAAATACACTGAAATATTGACACTGCTTTTTTTTTTTTTTTTAGTCAAGCTGTTTGAACCAAGATTGAGTATTTTTAACTCTATGCAGAGTAAAGCAGCTCTAACAGAGTTCAAAGTTGGTGTAAAATTCTGCACAGATGCAGAGTAAAATGGAATGCGACAGAGCGATGATTATAGGGCTAGTGTGCTGCATTGCATTGTGGGTACTGGACAGTTTACTCATTGTGTTGTATTTTATGTGCAGGGGTTTGGGAGCTTGTGTTAATGTTTATTTATGCGTTTGTTTTACAACATTTATTGGCCGTTTTATGTTTATTTTTTATGAATGTGACACCATTAGTCAAACCCGTAGACAGAGCAATACCAAACCAGATTGTCGCTGTGTTATAGTAATTGTAATATTGATGGAAGGATTTAGATTTTTCAAAGTAAAAGCACTTCCTGTGGTGGTTCAAACACACGCAGCAATTTTTCTCCTTCCAAATGACAAGTGTAATAGTAATACACTTAATCATTACAAACCAAAAAGTTACTTCAACAAATTTCTGAAAATCCTCTCATGACCCCCACCTTCAGAACCAGAACCACCTTCAGAACCCCTGCAATTCTATATTATTTCAATATTAGCAAACTGATAAAAATAACACCGGAGAGAAATGAATACCAACACATCATAGTCATTTTTAAACCAAATTCGGAGTAAAATAGCTCCAACAGTGTAATCGTATTACTCTAACAGTGTTAAAACACCACAGAGTTAAATATAGCATTTCATTGTTTATTTGGACACTGCATTAAGTAAAGCAGGTTTATTTCTTTAACACATTTCATATACAAGACGATTCAAAGTGCTTTACATAAAACACTAAGAGCATTGCAGCAGGGAAGTAATAAAAAGTATAGACATGAGATGAAAAAGATTAAAAATAAGATACAATTTTTATTATTTTTTTTTTTTTTAATTTAAATTAACTCTGGCCATAAAGTAAATTTGACTGTAATTTTGTGTGGGACCAAATGTTATCTGAAACCTTTTTTTTTTTTTTCCACTGTCATAATGTTTTATTTTGGTGACACTGGCTGAAAATGCACATGCTAGCACTTTTTTGTGTTTCAGAGCAGCTTCAGAATTGTAAGGTGACACATTTTTGTACGTGGAGAACGGATTAAAAGACACTGGATATGAGTGTTGGGTTTTTTTGCTGGACTGTAATATTTGTTCTGTTGGACTTTTTCAAAACTGCCCAAAGGTACAAATTCAATTACACATTTACAGTAAGAAACATCGGAAACAGATGAAAGTTCCTGTTGGTCAGGACACAGATTTTCCTTCATGTCATAGTGGATTTATGTCGAGTGATGAAATATGGGAAATATGGGCCTGTGTGTGGAACTGTGTTAGATTCAAGACGACAATCACCTTAAACACAACAAATTTACACCTGAAATAAGAACTGAACTGGACCAAATGAAGGAAGCAACTTCACTCTAAGCACAGAAATTAAAAAAAGGAATTATTTGTGCAAAATAATAATAATACTGTCTCAGTGGTAAGACGTTCAATTATGTGCAAATATTGTTCATTATATGCATGTTATGGCTTCACACACTGATTAATTTTCATTTCAATTGAAGACATATTTACAAAAAAACTAATAGAAATATTTAAAATGTGCCAGACAGATTATGATAAATAGTTCAATCCTTTTATATATAATCAGTCAAACAGTTTAGGAGAAAATGTAGCCTCAATTTGGACTGAAAGGAAGATTATAATAAATGATGAACCCATAAAAGGCCCAGTCCTACTTCTAGGGCAGTTCTTGAATTATTTTTTCTCTGTTTAACCTTTTTCTTCAGAGATTTATCACCATTTATCATAGTATTATACTCTGTATTTTGCTTCTTTTTTTTTTTTTTTAAACTGTCAAACAAGTACTTCCCTGTATTTAATTTCCTACATACATGTAGATGTTCATGAAAAATCAGTAAATTATAAGGTTATATCAAAAGGTAGTCCTTGATCCAACTCCTTGGGTTTTACTGGTGAATCAATGTTGTAGAAGATGACTGCGTTTCCAGGGTAACGGAGCCTCTGAACGTCCAAATGGGTCATATCTGATGACCATGAAAAGATGATAAACTGTATTTTCCTCTATTTACATGGATTGAGTTTTTTTTTTACATTTCTCTCCTTGTTTTGTCTTTTTCTTTTTCATTGTTTTCATCGTGTTTCGTCTTCATCAGTGCAGCTATCAGACATGTTCGACCAGTGGATGTTTGGGTCTTTTTGGGTTAAAAAACAAACAGACAATTATACATAAAAAAAATGTATCTAAAAAACATTCACGGTTTGTTGAAAGTGAAGTGAAACTGTTGAACAGTTTTCACTTTTGGTTTGAATCCCAGTTTACCAGACAACGCTCTGGGATTAATACGATCAAATATTTCATCAGATGTACCTTTTATTTAGATGGCAACTGTGTTTTTGGGGGGTTGAAAATGCAAAAAATGTACATCTTAAAAACAGTCCACTCTTATGTTGCCGTTTAAAGGGTTGAAAACACAAAACTTTTTTCCATCACAGGCACACGCAAGTAAACATGTTGGATTATTTCCCTGTGACTGAGCTTCAAATTCACCTGATTTCTAATTTACAGTGTTTAACAAATGTATTCTTCCACCTGTCATGAAAACAAGAAAACATAAATAACTTCATAGTTCATCAAAAACCTGTTTCAAATGAACAATTTCATTATTATTCCTACAGAAAATGACCAATGTGATTAACAAAATAGTCCTTGTTGACAAATAATCCCATAAATGTCCATATTTAGTGTGTCCACCTTTGGTGCAGATAACAGTTTC
>JAQQZY010062871.1:0-10054 GCA_030068375.1 Ostorhinchus rueppellii | reverse complement strand
AGATAGATAGATAGATAGATAGATAGATAGATAGATAGATAGATAGATAGATAGATAGATAGATAGATAGATACCAAATACATAAAAATGAATAATGTCAACAGTTACTGTCTCGTGTTCTCATGTTATTTCAACCAGTTGTGACTCCATTTCCTGTTTTTGTGTTCACTTCTCTGTTCAGTCGTCTCCATAAAACACATCCACTTATCATTCTATCATGTCACATTTAATAATGAAGATAATGAAGCTGATTAATAAAGTTATAAGTCATAAACAACTCAGAAAAAGCAGCGTTAAGTGATAGTGTTAGCGCATTAGCATGTTAGCATGTTAGCCTTCAGCTGCACCTTTATGGATTCACCTGATACAGAATAAGGCTTTTATGAGATATTTCACATCTTCACACTTATTTGTTTTGAATTTGTATTAAAAAGGATTATATAGAAGAAAGTCCAACATTCAAAAAGAAGATGAATTTTAATTTCTAATCTTCCGCCCCCTTTCCCTACCATAAATTCTGACACAAAACACAAAGTTGCTGTACATATAAAGGATAGACTGTCCATTTGCAGCAGCATTTCACATTAAAGTAAACTCTGTCCTTTTTGATTTCACTTCATCTGTAGGTAAAACACAGACGGTGGAAAAGAATCATTGTATGTAAGTTAAATAAATGAATTTAGCTCCTTCTGAACCATAACCACTTTCAGACTTAACCGGATCACGACCATATGTTGTAAAACTTACACAATTACAGTATTTTACTCAAAATTGATCAGTATCAGTATTTATTATGATGCAGAATTCGATAAAGCCCCACCTGAGGGAATCTCCTGGTAACATCTGAAGCCTGAAGAAAGAAGGTTATTTAGATAAACTTTAGATTATTGACACGAAGAAGCATTTTAATCCCCTTAATGTAATCACAGTTATGACCTAAAACCCAAACCGTATCATCTTTATCAACCTAAACCTCGTCACAACCCTGTTTTGAGATTATTTCATCACTTAAAGCCTTTTCTTAACCCTAACAAGTTAAGAAGGTTTCGGTGTCATAATGTCATAACCTTAATACAACACTTATTGCAGACATTTTAATGTGAATTCATGTCATATTTTATGCAATTTCTATGATAAATTTCATGTTTATAGAGGAGGTAATCGAATGCCGTAGAGCAGAAAATCCACTAATGCTCATATATTTACTTTTCTGTGTTTAATTTATATGAGGATATGTTGAATATATAGTATTCAAGCTGTAATGGGAAGACTTTTAGCAATTACATATAAATCGTGATCAAAAAAGTTTTATTGCATCAAACATTTAAAGAAAATCAGAACTCTGTGTGGATTTGCTCCTGATTTTTGGTTGAAAGTTTTATAAATAAACCTGACTGGACATAATACCTGGTTTTATTATGTAAGTGATGCACTGGAGGGTAAAGTTTTCTCAAATTCCTCTTGTATTTTTAATAGTTATGTTGTTCTGTGGGCACCGTGGAGCAAAACTAATGTAGATATACTTTAGAGACGTTGGAATGAAGGAGCAAAACCTGCTCGACGCTCATGCCAAACACGTAGAGTAGCATCGAGAATCAGGACGAGGAGGTGATTATAGCTATTGTATGGGAGGAAATTAAAATGAGCCCCAGGTCGTTACTATCGATCTGCTGGGGAGAGGAGGAGGAGGAGGAGGAGGAGAAAGGAAGGCAGCAAAGGTGAGAGATGCTTGGTGATAAATGTAGAACTTGTGTCTAAGGGTAAGATGAGAATTAGAATTAGATCCAGATCACAGGGGATTACTCAAATGTTATGTTGTTATTTTCAGGTTGGTTTGTTTTTCTTTGTTCGGAGTTATTTTATAGAAGGAATGAAATCCGCGGAGGGTGTTCTGAAAGCAGAAAGAGAAAGTATATATGCAGTGAATTTGTAGTTTTAATCAAAGCACAAGGATGTTGTGAAGTATTGTAAAGTGTAATACCGTTGACAGCCACTAGGGGCGGTTCTAAAAAGCCTTGGCTCTAACACACTTACGCTGACCTTCGATGTCACAGGTGTCAAACGTGCGACCAAAAGCAGCCTGCCAAAGGGTGAAATCTGGCCCATGGGATGAATTTGTGAAATACAAAAATTACAGTGAAGATATTAACAATCAAGGCAGTCACATTCATTTTCGTTCAGGTTCCATATTCAAACCAATATGATCTAAAGCAGTGTTTCCCAACCTTTTTTGAGCCATTTCACATCTTTTACATTAGAAAAAGGCACACGACCAAACAAAAATGTCACAAAAGTATATTTATTGAAATATAATGCCAATCTAACCTCAATTTACTTATTCAGTGTGAAACCTGGGCCTGTTTAGTTGAACACAAAGCTGATATTCTTGTCGGAATTGGAGAAAAAGACACACACATCTTCCTCAACAGCTCTGAGTCTCGCTCTCTCTCTTTTTTTTGGGGGGGGGGGGGGGGCATCGGGGTGGGCAACTCACTAATTCATGCATCACTAGTGAGGGGGGCTTTATCAACAGAATGTACAGTTTCACTTTCACTTTTATTTTGTAAAGGGAAACAGTTGTAGTGTAGATTATTGGTGCGTGCAGTCATATGTATCTATATCACGCTGTTTGCTTACGGAACCAATCAGGTGAAAGTGGATCATTTTCCACGGCCCAACTGATTACTTCTCACGGCACACTAATGTACACAGGTTGGGAAACAGTGATCTAAAGTAAAACAGCACAATAATCTATAGATCAGTGGTCACCAATCCTGGTCCTCGAGGGCCGGTATCCTGCAGGTTTTAGATGTGTCCCTTTTCCAACACACCTGATTCAAGTGATCAGCCTCTCACCCAGCTCTGCAGAAGTCTGATCATGACCCTCAGGTGTGTTGGAAGAGGGAAACATCTAAAACCTGCAAGGACGCCCACCCTCGAGGACCAGGATTGGTGACCCCTGCTATAGATAATGAAAAAAACTCAATTTTTCTTGGTCGTTCTTCGAGGTTCAACTGCACTAGTTTAGCTTCAAAAGAGCAAAATTCATCCAGTTCAACCGAGAAGAACTAGCAAGAAGAACAATGAGCTGCAAAGGAGAAACTGAAGGAGGAATTGTTCTTATTTTAGTCTTAAACTCCAATTTTTTTAAACAATATTATACCTGTTACCAATTGTGTGTAATGCACATGCATAAATAATAAGCTGAGGCATAATATTGTTAAAATTACATTTATTTTTCTCACAAAATTTCAGTTTTTTTAGGTCATTCACTTGTTTTTTGTGCTAGGATAGTTTGTAAATGTAAATATGTTTGTATTAGATGTATTTTGTTGGAGTTATGATGGTTTAAACATTAGGGTTTGTTATTGTTTAAGATATTGTTCATTGCTTTTCTGTGTTCCTGTTGATGAGGGAATAAGTAGGTCATGGGATATGGGTGGAGATGCTCATATATAGGCACCTGCTCACCTGTGTAGGTGAAGAGAGAAAGAGTGAGTGAGGGCGCCATATTTTTTTGACTATTTTCTTTCTTTGGGATCACTTTAATTATGAGTTTCTGATAAGATACGATAAGTTGATTATATTATTTTTCATTAATAAAAAGTTTAATAAAGGAAAGTCTCATCCTTGTCCTCTCAGTGAGTCATTTGTGTTGAAGTCGCTGCAATGTTTAAAATTTTATGTTGTTGTTTTAAGACAGGAGGGGTTGCACTAAAACAAAGACAAAAAGTTGACATTATTTCTAGGTTATTGTGTTATTACTTTACTGGTCCGGCCAGCTTCAGATCAAATTAGACTGAATGTGGCCCCTGAACTAAAATAAGTTTGACACCCCTGTTCTATGTAAATCTGCTGAGTTACTAATTATTTTCCAGGCGGTATTGTTGTTCTTATTTGTTTTATTTGGAAAGATCTGACCGATGAGAAGCTTCTCCAGACGTCGTTTTGCTTAACTTTATCAAAAGACATTTATGTATAAATATAAATATAAAGGCATTTTTACAGCTTGAAAATGCAGTGGTGGAAAATATTTTTGTTCAATGATATGTTTGTTGAAGTCAAACCTACATGCTCCCTTCTGTATGTTTTTTTTACTTATATCATGAATAATTAAGAAACCTCACAGTTGCATTATTATATAAGATAGAAACTAAAGACAAAAAAAATTATTTCCAACACATTTCCTGAACACGTGTCATCTCTGATTTTTATATTTTTTGTGCATGTTTTGTCTGAATTTTGATGAAGGAAATAAGTGCAGTCTGAGATTTTCACCAACAAAATGAAAATAATGATGTTTATTTGTGGTTTTAAAGTCTTCAAAAGAAAAAAAACCACTGAAATATTTTGGGACTATTTGATAGTGTGAAACAAATATCAAGTAAAAAGAAAAAAAAAATCATGATAATAATTGTCAGTGATAGGAAATGCAGAGGTGGATTCAAGGTTTTGTTCACCCCGTGCATTTGGGGTCACTGAACACATTCTCCACATCCTCCTTCTGCACATGCTCAGTTCTATCCAAGTAAAAACAGCATATTCAGCAAAATAATGAAACTGATCTAAGACATGTTGAAACCGTCAAGAATTTAGGTGATTTTTTTTTTTTTTTTCATATTAACAACAAACAAAAGAAAAAGTCGTTGTTTGTGTCTGTCTGATGCAGCCACACCTTTTGAAACACAAAACAGATTTTTTTCCACAAATATTTAATGATCATATTTGAGATTGTCTTTTAAAGGAGTCTGAATACTTTTTCCACTGCCATAGAGCCGCAGTTTTTATGTTTTGCATGGTCTGACCTTGGGGTGAAGCTGCTTGGACAACCACTCCTCAAACAATCGACAACTGTCTTTGGTCTCATGAATAATCTTAGTGTAGATTGATGGATTCTTATTGGTTGGAAATGGCCTTGGGACGCTTTGGTGATTTATGGAGAGCAGTGATTACCTCTCATTAAAACATGTTGAAACTGTCAAGAGTTTAGTTTAGTTATTTTTTCTTATTAACAACAAACAAACAGTTGTATTTGTTTGTGTCTGTCTGATGGAGCCACACCTTTTGAAATGCAAAGAAGATTTTTCCGCAAATATATCGTGATAATATTTGAGATTGTGTGAAATCCAAAACCTTTTGTCCACTACTCCAGTTGTGTTTACGAAGTTCCACGAACAAGTAACTTTAAAATACTTGATGAAATTTACCTCTTTACTGAGTCACTATGATAGCGTTTAGCATTAGATCACTTTTAACGCCTCCAGGCTACCACAGTTTCCCCCCATTTTGTCCAAATATGGTCATTTCCAGCTCTAAAAGGTCAACTACTATGTTTTAAACAGGGTTACATCATGGTTGTACCACTGATTCCATGACATGTTGAAACTCTCAAGAGTTTAGTTAGGGTTTTGTTTTTTGTTTTTTTTCATTAACAATAAACCAAAAATAAATAAATAAATTCCTTTTGTTTGTGTCTGTCTGACGCAGCCACACCTTTAGAAACACTAAAAAGACTTTGCAGCAAATATTTTTTGATAATATTTGAGTAAAATTCTACGGGTGTCCAAACTAAGAAGTAACAGTAAAATGACTTTGTTATGCAAATGTTTGATGAGATTTAGCATTTAGCATTAGCTCATCTTTAATGCCCCCAGGCTACTATTGCCCCCCTCCCCTTTGTTTTTTGTCCAAATATGGTCACTTCCAGCTCCAAAAAGCCAACACAGCAGCAGTCAAACTACTGCTTTCCAAACAGCAGTTGAGAATCTGATGGTTCCATCATGGTTCTTCCACTGATTCCACACAGTGGGTTTGAACTTGATGAATGTTTGAGACCAATGATGCAAAATGAACTCTGGCATTAACTCACAGCCTCGTCCCTTCCCATCAGGTGGACCTCCATGTTCTCAAAGTCATCACCGGCATCGCCACACAAGGCGCCATCTCCAAGGAAACGCAGAAGTCGTACTACGTCACCACCTTTAAGCTGGAGGTCAGCACCAACGGGGAGGACTGGATGGTCTACAGACACGGCAAGAACCATAAGGTAGGATCCAGATGATTCAGTTCATCCACATGCACATGGGCTCATTCCATGTAAAGCTGGGGTGTCAAACATGTGACCCACGGACCAAAACCAGCCCGCCAATAGTTTCAATCCGGCCTGTGGGATGAATGTGGGAAATGTAAATATTACACTGAAAATATTCAAAGTCATTTCATTTCAGATTCCACATACAGACCAATAGGATTTCGTGTAAAATAATAATATAAATAATAACCTATAAGTAATGACAAGTACAACATTTTCTGTGTTTTGGTGCAAAAAATAACATTAAATGATGTAAATATTTACATTTACAAATGATCCTTTAACAGTAAAATGTGAATAACCTGAACAAATAGGAACAACCTGAAATATATAAAGAAAATTAAGTATAATTTTAACAATATTCTACCTGTTATTCAATATTTTGTGTATTTGTGGACCCGCTGTGATCTGTTATGATATTGTGGAAACTGTTCTTTTTTTGGTTTCAAATTCCAAACTAAATATTCTGCCTGTTACCAAATGTTTGTATAACGTGTGTATTGCACATGCACGAATGATAAGTTGAGGCATAATTTTGATGAAATTGCACTTATTTAGTTTTTTCAGGTTATCCACATCTTTTTTGTCAAAGGGTAGTTTGTAAATGTAAATATTTTCATAATTTAATGGGTTTTTTGCTCTAAAACAAAGAGAATATTTTTTTGCCATTATTTATTAGGGATGCACAATAGTTATGTTTTACGACTGATACCGATAACCGATAACTTCCTGCTTCTTGTAACCAATACCAATACCAAACAACAGTAGATCCTATTGTTCAGATCCTTTTCTTCTTATTTCTGGTCAGTGTTAAACTCTGTTAATAGTCAGATAAAACCTTTAACAGACCCAAAAAACTAGGAACTGGACAATAGACCAAGGGTTTTTAGTTTTTACTATTTATGTCTCCCTTGAGATTTCTAATCTCAGTGGGACTTCCTGGTTAAATAAAAGTAAAATCAAATAAATACAAACGGCCACATACATAATTTGGTGATGATCGACTGCTGTTTTCACACATTTAGCTCTGTTCAGCTTTTTCTTTATAATGTGTCCCCATGGAGAGGAAAAGGCTTAATGTGGACAACATCCATAAAATGGGGGTTGTTATTTTGAGGTGAAAGTGGGTGTGGCTACAGATGTCCACACCTACTTTGGTGATGATTGATCATGTCAAAAAAGCTGACTGTACCTTAATGCCCATTAAGCGACATTCAGCTTTTTTGACATTCAGTGTTTTTGAATGTTTTTGAAAACAAAACGAAAAATAAAACAAACTTCCTCATGAGAAAGAACTGAAAACCCTTTGACAAACCATGGACTGATCCACACTTTTTTTTCTCCTTCTGCTCCTCCTCCTTCTTCCTTTTCTTCTTCTCCTTCCTTTTCTTCTCCTTTTCCTCCTCCTTCTTCCTTTTCTTCTTCTCCTTCCTTTTCTTCTCCTTTTCCTCCTCCTTCTTCCTTTTCATCTCCTCCTTCGTCTTCTTCTTCCTCTTCTCCTCCTCCTCCTCCTCCCTTTTCATCTCCTCCTTCTTCTCCTCCTCCTCCTTCTTCCTCTTCTCTTCCTCCTTCTTCCTCTTCTCCTCCTTCTTCTTCTCCTCCTCGTTCTTCCTCTTCTTCTCTTTCTTCTTCTCCTCCTCCTCCTTCTTCCTCTTCTTCTCCTTCTTCTTCTCCTCCTCCTCGTTCTTCCTCTTCTCCTCCTCCTTCTTCCTCTTCTTCTCCTTCTTCTTCTCCTCCTCCTCGTTCTTCCTCTTCTTCTCTTTCTTCTTCACTTTCTTCTTGGTTTTTATGGCAGTTGCGACAACGTGCACTGTACACTGGTGAAATGTGCAAAATCTGAGCAATTCATTTTTATTATTATGGGTTCTATTCATCAATGAAAACTTAAATCTTTGGAATTATCTCAATGACGTCATTTTTTTCAATATCGGCCTGATGATTATTGGTGCCGACAGTTACCGTGCATCCCCATTATTTCTCAGTTATTACGTTCTTATTTTACTGAGACCATGAATGTGGCCTCTGAACTAAAATGAATTTGAAACCTCTGATGTAAAGTATTCGACACACACATGCCTCGACGTGCCCACACATGGACCAGGAGAAATGTGAGCTGGAATATATGCAGTTAGAGTCGACCACAAGCCCAAAATTTAACCGGTGTCTGCAATTACAGCCGTTTCGAGCGCCGTTCAGTTGGCTTCACTTAAGGCTTTACGATCGAGCCAGAATCCACATATAAAAGCTTTAAGTGATGCCTGACATCACTGGACGCAGCTACTCTTACACTGCACCGCCAGTTTGTCTTTTTTTTTTTTTTGTACATGTCATCTGGTTTGTGTTATGGGACGGACAGAGTTTGGGCTGTTGTCAATCTGCTCGTACAGGTTTTTAAGCTGTCATCAGTGAATGTGCAGCATTAGAGCGTGTTTCAACCCCGTAGAAATGAAGCCGACGTTATGAGGGGTCCTTAAAATGGTCGCAAGTGCAAACAGAGCGGAGGAGGCTGGTTTTCCCATCACCGCCGTTTTCCCTCCATCATCGGTGGCGAATGTCGGTCCTGCACCGTGTCTAGCTCTTTGCTGTAAATCCCCGTTTCCTCCTGAGCAGTAATAGAGTAGACGTGCACACATTCAGAGGCTCATTCAGCTCATACAAATGCTCTTTTCGCTCTTGAGAGGAGAGGAAGGAGATCCAGTCGAACCATCTGGGCTTCCTCCGGGGACTGCGGATCCCATCAGGCTTAAAGCTGGAGCTAACTCCCAGAAAAGTGATTGATGGGTAAAACACGGAGAAAAAAAATGCAGGAAATGAAAAACGCAGTGAGGAATACAATAAAAAGAACAGCTGATGGATGCTAGAAGGTGAAGTGGAAGGTGAGTCTGAGCCGAGTTTAAAGGCTGAAGTTGGAAAAAATGAACAACTTTACATGCATCTATTTTTATTTTGCAGGGATTTAATTATTAGGGATGGGAATTAACAAGAATTGTGGGATTCCAGTTCCAGTATCGATATCACTTATCAATTTGATTCCCTTTCAATTCTGATTGGATTAGGGAGTAAAGGGGCGTGCCTAGTGGTACCAGATGGACAACCTTACAACATTTTTCTTTGGTCTTTCACAGCTATTTATGGTAGAAAGATGAACAATACCTAAGTTTGCAGGGAATAACGAGCACTTTTAGATGTGTGATTGAAAAAAAAAAAAAATACCCAAATTTTTTGTCTTGAAAATAAAACAAATAAAAAAAAAATAAAAAATCTTAATAGATGGACAGAAAATTAACTTTTTTTTTTTGGCAGGGGGGGTTGTATTGTCTTCTCTGTTTGTTTGTTTCAAGTTGATTTTGTAAGTGGTGTTCTCTCATTGAACGTATATGTTTAGATTTTGTGGATTAAAAAAGTTTCAATAAAATTAGATATAAAAATAACATCTGTTTTTGACCACGTTATAAAACCTGCCTTAAAGTTTGGTTCCAATTTGCATAAAACTCTAGAATCCTTACTGCTGGTCCTCTAGGGGGTCTAGTTTCCAGTAAACACTTTGTATTTATTTATTTTATTTAGTTTTTTTTACCTATGAAGACATAAGATAACAAGAGTTTTGTAAAATGTTTTGGTATCAGATGGACAGGGGAGAATTACAAGTTTCAATTGTTTATTCAGCATATTTATCAGTGTATACAGTGTATATATAATATTATAATATTATTAAGTCAGATACCTTAATAAAATAATTTCATACATTTTAACATGTATTTATCTCAAACTAGTAATTTATTTTGTATTTAATGTATAACACCATGTAAACATACTAAGGAAACAAATATTCTGTGTGTATGTTTGCAGTTTTACAGAGAGTGAAGTAAAGCTTTGAAGAGAAGTTTGACCACACACACACACACACACACACACACACACACACACACACACACACACACACACACACACACACACACACAC
>JAQQZY010062785.1:0-10056 GCA_030068375.1 Ostorhinchus rueppellii | reverse complement strand
GTCGCGCCATACCGCGCTGTTGCTGTGTCGCGCTACATATTTTCCTGCTTTTTTGTCCTTGGCCAATCACATCCCTGTACCGGAGTGTCGCTTTAATGTTATCTGCGGTACTTTATGCGTATGCATTGGATGACTGCAATGGATGTAAAGTAATTTAAAGCTGCAGGAGTCAGAAGACAATAGATGAACCAGACGTCGTTTCATGCTGTTATGGAAAAGTGAAGCCACATGTCTAAGCCGCTGAGCTGAGATACAGAGTCCAGGTGTATTCAGCCTTTCTATGTGTCTGAAATCACCTGTGATTAGAAAAAAGTCAGCGTGGCATGGAGTAGATTTTGTGCAGACAAAATAGATGCAGATACAGTCTTGTTTCCTCCATCTGAATTAAAATATGTTGAAAAGTAGGAGTGGATTTTTTTTGTTGGTGATTGATCAGTGTTTAATAAGTCTCCCTGATCCATACATTTTCAACACATTTGTAACTGAAATTGATTAAAAGACAGTGTCTACTGAATTTCTAAAAAGGTTCCATCAGATCGCCACACTAGGGACACGCCATATAAATTTCATACATCTTCTACCACCTCTTACCAATATCGTGGAAAACTCCACAATTAACACAAGATCATAATGGTGCTAATTATGCATTAGCCATCAGTTATCATTATGACCCATTATCGGTTCACAGGCAACATTAACCCATAAAGACCCAAACATCCACCACTGCCCAAAAGAATATACTAATCTGAACTGTCTAATACCTGTTGATCCACTAATCCTATCAATACATATGAATAATTGGTGTAAAATACAGTTCTTCATCTTTTCATGGTCATCAGATATGAACCGTTTGGATGTTCAGAGGCTCTGAAGTGAACGTGGAAACACTGTCATCTTCTACAAGATTAATTCATCAGTAAAACTCATGGAGTTGGATCAATGACAGTGGATGGACACACTGGGTTTATGTTCAGTTAATGATATCTTTGGTAAAAAAAAAAAGTGACTTTTTCTCCAGTTTTATGTGTTTCTGATATAATAACCCTCAACTTTAATCCGAGCTTGTATGAACAACTACATAATCAGTGAATTAAATATAGGAAAATACATGATTTTTACTGAAAAAATGCGAAAAACTGAGGATAATATTGTAATAAATGGTGATAAATCGCTTAAGAAATGTTAGATCTCGAGGAAAAATTCATTTGGGAACGGCTACAAAAGTAACACTGGGTCTTTAGGGGTTAAATGTCTTAAAGCTTTAAACCCAGGACTTACAAAGCAAATATTAGATTCTATTTTTTCATCATTACCACCAGTATCTCCTAGTAAAATAACCATGCCATTAAAAGATGCCTGATCTGATGAAATATATCCCCCAAAAACCATACTATTCAACAGATAAAAAGAGCGACCCAGATAGACTGCAGGGTGTAATGGTCGTCTGCAACTAGAGCTTCACTAACAAAATGCGAGATGACAAAGAAAGACTCCGCAGGCGGGTCCATTCACTTTGTTCAGTGCTGTGGTTTAACAGTGAATTGGACGTTGAGGCAAAAGTAGCTGCTTTCTATTCTGGGACCGACTGTTTCTCCGGGCTTGGGGCCGTTCGACGAGGCAAAGATCAGCTCCGTAACTGGCAGAGACGAGTGACACTCAGGAGTGATTTGGGCTATATATTCATCCCCACGGTGCTTGAGCCGAGATGGAGTGGGTGGAAGAGAAGCTCTCGGTGGGTCTTGTGCGGGGCAGGATGG
The DNA here is from genome assembly GCA_030068375.1 of Ostorhinchus rueppellii. Classification (NCBI taxonomy): domain Eukaryota; kingdom Metazoa; phylum Chordata; class Actinopteri; order Kurtiformes; family Apogonidae; genus Ostorhinchus; species Ostorhinchus rueppellii. The sequence continues at coordinate 8,299 of JAQQZY010062785.1, read as the reverse complement.
GTGGGTGGATGGAGAGAACTGCCGCGATGATAAAGGTGGTGGATGGGTTTATTTTTACGCTGGAGGTGGGGTGATGTGCAGGACAAGAGGCCGGCACCGACGTCAATTCCGGTCACTCGGCTTAGAGGGCTCTTCACCACAACTGAATCAGCCTCTAAACACTGTGGGTTTATTCTCTGCTCTGTCTGGATTTAAGGTGTGATCAAAAACAGCCCCAGTCATCCTGAGGGCTTCCTCTAGTCTCCAGGTTATGATGGTGATCTGTGCCTCAGATACAAATACAAAGTCCAGGAGTCAAACCAACTTCTGACTAATGCTGCAGTCATTTCACATTGTAGTCAATGGAAGACAGTTGGGTGTTTGTATCTGAACTTTATCTTATACGTTTACGACAGTACGTTCTGCTACATCAGTTATAACAATGGCTGTGACTTCAAAAAGTTGGATAAATGACTTGCGTACACATGATGAATGCAACCCGAGTCAAAGAGAAAGTCAACAAATTATGACTGGGAGATAAAGATGCTAGGAAGGGACTTTGAAGGTGTTTTATTAGTACAGACATATCAGTATGCCTGTTTATATGACCATAAAAGTCCGTATCTGGTAGTAATCGGATAATTGTAATAATCAGATCTGAGTCATTATTTTCCAATTAACTAAAAACCCTGGTTTAGACACTCCAGTTTATTGTTGGATTTCTTTTGGAGTAGTTACATACATAGCGAGGGTAGACTTAAACTTCCTGTTATTGTCTTCCACTCATGTTTGACTACATAACTTCCGATCTCTACGATTGTAATTGTGTTTACAAATGGACAGAAGTAAAAGAATGAAATAAATCTGATTAACCTGTATACATGCAGGAAGACATTGGAGTATTGGGGAGAAATCCAGGTTTGTTAATCTGACTTCTCACTATCAGATTAATGCTGTTATTTTATGAATGTATCAGATTATACTGTTGAACGTAGTCTCTCTGATAACTCCAGAAATCGGATAGCGATCGGAGTATTAGTGTGAAAAAGGCTCAGTGATGGGCCTAAAAAATCCTAATCTCTGACCTACATTTTTATATGTGTTCCATGTAGACGTATTAAATTATTCCCAGTAATCTGTTCTCTTTATTTTGTATCTTTTTTTCTTGGTCACTGTTTCCATTAGTGTATGTGTTGTTTGTCCAATCAGCTTTCACCATCATGTGTTGCCAGGTAAAATACATCCCCCTTGAATCTCAGAACCAACAGTGCAGCCTTTGGAGCTTCAACTAAATGGAATGAACCTGTTGATTTAACTAAGTAGATTTCATATTGGCCACAGGGGGGCGATGTAGCAGGCGTACGAAAACACGGGCATTTTCCCATTATTTGATTGGACTTTCAAAGAGCGACGACTCAGAACAAACTTGACTACAAATCACATCTGAAGAGACTTGAATAAGCCAACATATATTGGTTTTGATTTAATTTTAGACACACAGTGGCTGAAAAAAATGAATTTGGTCCAAACAGACTTTGTTGTGTTTTATAAATTTTATGAACAGTTTTATGTTTTTGTCATTTTATTCTGTGTTTACTGGGTTTCTTGCTTTAGTAATGACATTCACTCTCTACATCAGATACTTGTCTATGATGCAGTACCCTGTTATATTATTGTATTGATATTAAAAGGTGGATTGAATCAGATAGAACAACATTGAAGACCTAGGTGTAAAGGACATGACACGTACTCAGGAAACAACAATGAACTCCCAGGTACTCTCATTAAAAACATATAAGTATAGTTGTTTTTATGGGTATAACTAACCATGCAATGATGATAAATGCTTCTTAATATTCTCGATTTTAAAGGACACCATGGGTTTTGTTTCTTATGTAAATTCTGAAGGGTTTCTCTACTCAAAATTGTTACCATAATGACATATACAACAATTTTTGAATGAAAGCCACACAATTTCTCCAACCTAAATCACTTGTATTTTTTCATTCAAGTTAAAATTTGTTGGTTTGATATGATGCTACATATCTTCAGGTAGTAACTGACATTTGCAAGACTTTATTATGTCCAATTTTTCCTCATTAGTTGGATGGAGCCAAAGCTGTAACTGCTCAAGTAAATGATAAACTGACCATCATTAGTTCAATTAGTGACTCTGATGTGACTGTGATGAGACCCAGTGAAACAGCACTATCTGAGTTTAGTACCGCATGTATTTGTCTGGCAGAAGAAAATATCAAAGGGCAAAATGTTCAGTGGGAAATACACCAAATGATTAAATGAATTAGTTAATATCATAAGAGTGGTGTAATACTCTGTAACCTATACAATACGTTGCCAAGACGACTCGATTATGCACTTTGGTTTAACCCGGCTTTTCCCCAGCGAGAAAAAAAACTGGCAGGAGAGGTTGCCATTTCAAAGAAACAAGTGATAGTAGAAGCACTGCAGCTGAAGCCAATACACCCACGAAAAGCATCCAGATCCTAAAGAAATGAAAGTCAAATCATTGAATTTAGGAAAACAAGTCAGCTGTGCCCCATGGGACCGTGTTGTATCACAGTCAGCAATGTCAAGTCAACAATCAACTTTTATCTGTTTAAAGGATAGATTTACAAGTTAAGAAAGTCGCAGTTTATTGTAAAATTGTTGAAGTATCGACTGTGAAAATCCATAAATAGAAAACCTACAAATCCTAATGTTTCGGAGGTGATGTTACTGTCTCTGTCCAGAGTCGCTTTAGATGTCTCCGCAGATTAAAATTGATCCGATTTGTTGTGGTTTTCACTTCTTCTGTCACTTTTTCACTTGACTTATGAAGAAGGAGGGGAAGTACGTTGAGGTCATGGCCATTTTTGTGGTGGTGATGTATTCCATATGTGTTTAGATTCAGTTCACTGAGCTGTTTTGTATAAAATCAACTGTTCCCTCGCAACCTTTAGACCATAGTTTGACTCAAGTTAAATCTGTTTTGTCATTACTTTGTACTATAGTACAAGAAAATTACAGAACTGTCCTACGTCGGTGCAGAAAAAAGTACAGAAATAAATAGAATAAAAGTACAATAATCACAATATAGATGGAGAGCAATGTATACACACAATAAAATATAAAATATATTTCATAAAATACAAATATTTAAAAAGATTAATAGAATAGACTTTCTTAGCTTGTAAGGTTATCTTTTAATGTAAAATGTTTAAATGGTGACACAATTCAATTAATAGATTTATTGAATGCCATTTCCATATTATCAAAGTGAAGTTCCATGGAGCAAAGTGGAAGCAGCGGGACTTCAACTCTATTATTTCTGCATTTCCCTTAGTTAGCTTAATTATTGTATTAATTCATATATTTATATTATACTAAAAGCGTCTGCCAAATGCAAAAATGTAAATATTGGGCAATGCAGTCGCATAACAAGTAGCACTTCTGCAGATTCTTAGTCGAACCAGAGGCTTTCTGTGGTGAGTTCACCTGTTCTCTGTAATTGCTAATGCTAATGCTAGGTTATGTATGTGTGCTATAGATAGATAAATGGATAGATACACACATACATTATTACCAGGGGAAGTAAATACTTTAAAAAAAACCAGTTAATCTCTGAATGCAGAAACTAAATATCCTGATAAGAATAATAAAGCAATTCAACCTTTTAACTGTTTTAGTTAAATAATTTAACTTGACAAGCTTGGAATTCACAAAGACATGTTAAAGGCAGGCTTTGTTTATTTCTTCAACAATAGCAAGGTTGTTTGATTTGTTGAAGCCTATGTTCACTTGGAAAAGTCTGTACAGACTTCATTTGTACTGATGCCTTTTACTAAAATACACTTGTTTGACTTCCTAATGAATTTCTCTCCTCATCTAATTTTTCTTCAGTGATTTATCATCATTTATTATTATAATTCCCTTCATTTTGCACTTTTTCTGTGAAAATCAAGTATATTTCTGTTTAATTTACTTATATGGAGTAAATTCAAAGGTGATTATATCAAAAGGGCCAAAATTGAAGCCAAAGTGACTTTTTCAACAAAATATGTCATTAAATTAATATAAAGCAGAACATATACAACCACTGCTATTTGTCAAACTATAGGTTTTCTTGCTGAATCACTGCTGCAGAACATGACTGTGCTTGCGCATTCACTACAGAATCTCGGAACGTCCAAAATGATAAAGATAAGATTTATTAGGTTTTAGGTTAGGCAGGTTTTAATTTGTCTCAAGCAGTGTTTCCCAACCAGGGTGCCGTGGGAAATCATCAAGTGTGCCTTGGAACATTATCAAAGTTCACCTGATTGGTACTATAAGCAAGCGGCATGATATGCTTACGAATGTATGGACCAGTGATCCACTCTACAACAACAGTTTGACTTTGCAAAGTGAAAATGAAAGTGAACTGGCCCCTATGCAGTGCATTCTGTTGATAAAGCCCCCCTCGCTAGATCAGCGGGTTACCCATGGGACCCATGGTTCAGGTTGGGTCAGGTGCGGGGTGGGGGGGTGGATACACCTCTATTATACAGCTCTGATTCCATAAGCTGGGGTCTGTCCGCTGATGCACCCCTGAGCTTTCTTGTTCCACACTCCCCATGCCTTTCTTCAATTCCTGTAAGAATATCAGCTTTGTGTTCAACCTAACATGCCCAGGTTTCACACTGAGGAAGTAAATTGAGACTAGATTTGCATTATATTTCAATAAATATACTTTTTGTGACATTTTTGTTTGGTGGTGTGTTTTGTGATTTTTCTAATAATATGCTGCAGCTCAAAAAGGTTAGAAACACTGGTCTAAAGCACAGTTACACAAAGCACAGTGCACAGTGAAATGTACCTGCAGCCGAGCGTGAAATAGAAAAAATATTACAAACACAGAAACAAGAAAAAAAATGCATTAAATACGAATGTTTAAGTTAAAAATGTAAACTTAAACTTCTGCTACTAGAGCTACCACCCTGTAAGTCTTTGAGCATTAAATGTCTGCTATTATACAGTATGTCCACTTTACACATCCATCAGGCTGTTGTGGACATCTGGAATATATTAAAAAATACCAGCATAAAGTTTATTTATCATTCGAGGCACTTCTCCAGCATCAGAAGTTGCCAACAGGCAGAAGCACTCTGATGGTTAATGCAGTGTAGGCTTTATTCATCCAGATGATGTTTTGACGTGTGCCTTCTTCGCTGTAATAAATATGGGCTTCTCCACCCAAATGTTGGCTGACAATGTCCAATTAAAACACTTGAGAAAACACCTCTACGTTCTCCTTCAGGACACACATGGCTTTAATTGTGCTGCTTCTTCTCTCACATCCTTGATTAAATAGTGGATCAAAGCAAATGAAATGTAATAAATTCATATACCTTATGTTAATGTATGAAAGCGCAGCTGAATCTAATCAGATGCAGTAAGCGCTGAGAGCATGTGCTGTTGTGTTCGCTGTTCTTTCTCTTGTTCTTTCTCTGTCCTCCCTCTCATCATGAAAGTACTTGTGACTCACACAGTGATGTATCCCATGGTGCAATAGATTCTCATAATATGGAGGTGTGTGTGTGTAGAGAATAGTGAACAATGTGGAGAGCAACACGAGCTCTTCCATCTAACAGGCTTATAGGCTCTGACTGCAAACACCAGGTTGCACATATGGAAGTAAACAGAGATTACGTAACAGTGAATGTATATGAGTGCACCTACGGCACTGCGAAAGTGCAGGTAATGCAGTACAGACCGACAAACAAAGCAACTGAATGGGCAAGCGTGTGCTGGTCTTTACTGCTGAGTTTGCGCATGTGCAGGTGTGTGTGTGCATGTCAAGTTTATTGAGTTAAATTGACTGTCACCTCGAATCTCCTGTGCCAGCTGCTTTGCTTTATACCTGTTCATCTATCACCGTTACTGCACCTGATCCCTGCCTCATACCTTCCCTCACTTTATTTAACACACACTCCTGCATGTATTACAGTGTAAGTATACTGTATCCTCACTTTTCTGTCAGCACATATGTTGTCCTTGTTAAAAATATACAGGCAGGCCCGGACGCTTTTGGAAAGAGACACAAATTTAAGGGCTTTGACAGAAATATCACATTAAGCCAAACTAGCTCAGATGGTTAATGGAATACCCTCCATTCTTCCATAAATGGGTGAAAAATGGCCAATGTTAAAATTGTGTTTTTATGTGAAGTTTGTCATAATTATTTGTATTTTATTTTTGTCCACAAAAGAATGATTTCATGTTTGAAATATTTTTTTTCCAATTTAGAATGGTTTGAAAGGCAAAGTATATCTATTAGGGCTGTCAAAATTAATGCATTAACATGAATTAATCCATCACCGTGATTAATCTGATTAAAAATTTTTATGCAGTTAACCCATTTGCAGCAGAATGACTCTGAATGTCTCTAGCAACACATTTGGGGCAGTTTGTCCAAGTAGAGTTAGGTGCATATTTATGAGTGTATGTATCTTCCCTTCGTTCTTGAGCCCGTGTGGTCATGCAAAATGAAACGCCATTAATATAGATTAAAAATGAATGATATTTAATCGTGATTAATTGAAATTAATCCACAGCAACCCTGTGTTTAATCTGATTTTTAAAAATTTTTAATCGTTGACAGCACAAATATATAGAATATAATATGTAGTATGTAAACAGCAATAGAACAATGTCAGCATCTATTTAGTGAGCGAGTCCTTTGGTTTTGCTTAAATGAATCAAAAGTTCAGATGTAATTCTATTGTAAATGAATGCGAGTCATTTCGACCCACATATGGAAGCTTTGGGTAATAATGCAAAAACTACAATTTCATAAAATCAATAAAAGGTAAGTTGAAAATTTAAGTGCTATGAAGTCAATAACATGTTTTTTTTTTTTTTTTTGAGGAATACCTAGAATATGAAATAAAAACAACTTTTCATTACAAAGATATTTCAAGAAAACAACCTCTGGGTTATTTGATCCACTTATGTATCTAAGGGTTAAAATTGAACGTCCACACTGCAGTCACAACCTGATGTTTCATATCACATTCGCTGTGGTGATATACAGAAGTAACATTACAACAATATCACCTAACATGGTATGCATGGATTATATGTTCCATTTCTGTACAACACAAACAGATGGAAAATGTTAAAGTGCCACAAGAGAGGCTAAAAAATGATTATATTTTGAGTAAAAAGATCAGATGCAAGTCATAACCGAGATGTCTGCACTGGACAAATATAGCACTGACCTTTAAGTTACCGTTTTCAGTCTAAAATACATTATATTTGTGTTCACTAAAGATATTAGCTAAGGTCAGCTTTGCTTGTGAGTCATGTTAATCATCACAACAAGCTTGACTGTTTTTTTTTTTTTTAATAAGCATCTCTTCTCACATGATGCCTTCCCAGTTGGGATTCTTAGTCAAAATGAGTTTTCATACACTGATCATAGCTTTTAATACAAGCAACAAATAGTGATAAAATGATCACAGATGTGGGATTATTTGGCATTACTCATCTGCTTTGTACGGAGAGCAACATGAACATACAAAGATGACGATAATTGTATGTGTTTATGATAACTACACATCCTGAACACACAAATACATGCTGATTTTCTTAATTTTTGTTAGAATCTGACACTTAACACTTAAATGTAAAACACAGAAATGATGACACACAGTCCTTAATGTCATATAATACATAGTTTACTCAATCGGACATTATTTAACATTATGTGAAGTAGGGTTGTGCAATTAATCGAATTTTGATCACGATTTCAATTTTGTTGTCAAACGATCTCAAAACTCATAATTTTAAATTTTTTTTACACAATTTCTGAGACGCGCGTGCGCAATGCATTCCATTCCATTCCATTGCAAAACAGCTGTAAAATAGATATTTGTAGCCAAAATGTTTTTTCAATTTGAATGTTTTGCGTAAAGAATCAATAACAAAGTGTTTTTTGAGAGAAATGTTGAATAAATGCATTGTGAAACTCAAAATTAATTGTTTGAATAATCGTGATTTCAATATTGACCCAAATAATCGTGATATTAATTTTGTCCATAATCGAGCAGCCCAAATGTGAAGTCAGTTTGTTCGGTGTAATTCTTACTTTTATGTTGGGGAGTGGTTCCATGTTGGTGCCATCCTTGAGTTTGTGTGTAAAATATTGGCCTGAGGGTGTAGTCACTATAAATGAAGGAGGTTCTATTGTGGGCCTGCAGTGTCTCATTTGCATTTAAAGGGCCAGTGCTCCAAACCACCTTTCTGGTGTCATTACTCAGAAATAGGGTTGAAGATGGAC
>JAQQZY010062735.1:0-10057 GCA_030068375.1 Ostorhinchus rueppellii | reverse complement strand
TCTCTATCAACTCGTCTCAGGTCAGAGAAGGACATATTTCAGTATGAAAACACGGTGGACTGTTCCTTTAAAACAGTACTATGCTGCGCTTGGATGAGACCGGTAACTTTTTTTTTTTTTTAACTTCACCACATTATTTCACCGCATTGTAATTTGAGCTGAGACAAATGAACCAGGGTGAGCCAGTGAACAAGCAAGCTAGTGTGTGGCAGTAAACAGAGCAGGAGTCTGGCGGAGGTAAAGGAGAGAAAGACAGACAAGGAGACCATGGCAGCTACTGCAACTTTCACCATGCCGCAACTCATTGAAAAACCAGCTGCGCGAAGTGTAATATGGAGATACTTCGGTATCAAAACAAATGAGCAAGGTGAAGATGTTGACACCGAAGCACCACTGTGTAAACAGTGCTTTAAAGCATATCTTGCAAAGGGTGGAAACTAGGGATGCTCCGACCTATGTTTTATCAATTCTGATCTGATATATAAATTAAAAAAAAAAAAAAGCATTACCTCTCAATTAAAGCATTCATATTTTAGGCAAATGTGAACTGAACTGTTTTACTGATGAACGAACTGAAAATGAGTTCATTCTGGTGTCTATGAATGGCATGTGCTATCTATTTAACCTGGATCAGTAGGTGACAAATGTCACAATTAGACTCGATTGCTTATCCTTGGTGTCCCGGATGTTTGCAGTGAATTTTTTTGAAATTTTTTTCTGATTTTTTATTTGCTTCTGAATTTTTTGCATCTGAATTTTTAAAATTCAAAATGTATGAACATAGTTGAATTCAGAGCCAAGAAATTCAGATACTTAATTTCAGAGCAAAAATATTCAGTGTGAGAAATTCAATGTCTCTTATAATTCAAAATCTTATTAGACAGATTTACTTCCATAAAACTCACAGTATTCCGACAGTTGTCTCAGCTCTGCGGCAAATGCAGCCACTGAAACTCCCGCTTTGTGTGAATGTGTATGGAACTTGAAGCGATGAACAATCACCAACGGCTTCGGGCTGTGATGATTTTGCACCAGCGTCACCAACTCCTTGAAGGCTAGTTCCCCCGGCTTCCGGGGCGTTGCTAAGTTGTGTATCAATTTATACGTCTTGGCACCACACACACTGAGGAGAATTGATTGTTTCCTTTCCTCCTCTTCTATGTCATTTGCCAGGAAAAACTGTTCGAGTCTCTCGACGTATTCAATCCAGTCACCATCCCACTCACAAATTCACTTACTGAGCCGACCGTAGCCATTTTAAACTAATGATACGCATAACTTCAACACAAAACTACACTTGAAACTATGCAGACAATTTTAATCTTCATCACCAATAAGTGTGCTAACCCGACAGTAATAATCCACGCACACTTACGTCTTCGTTTTAGTGTCTTTACTGAACTTACACCAATGGCTAACATGTATATACAGCTCTGTGGCAACCCAATCTGAGTACCCGTCAGATGTGATACGCGTAAGCGCAGTATATGTAAAGTACAAGTAAAATGCGCGTGCGCGGATTTATGAGACGTTTTACAACAACAGGTTCTCGATGTGAGTCGCGCATGCGTAAAGTAACAAATTGGTAACTGGAACCATATGTAGAAGCAAAGTTTTTATTATTTTTTTTTAAGATATAAATTTACTGGAAGCGACGTTGTTGTGAACTGCTATGTGTGTGAATGTGTGAAATTATTAACACATTTTCAATATTCCCTGTTTTATGGCAGTAGATTAGTATTCGTCTTGCATCCACCATTTTAACTGGTAAACATTTTAAGTACGGCATGTCAGGAATATCCTCTCACCGAAATAGTTGAGAAAATAGTTTGATTCGTCGCCAAGATAGTAAGGTGAGCGTGCGTGTTTCACCTCCGCATGTACTGCGCTTGTGCGACTCATATCCGACAGGTACTCAAATCGGGTTGCCACAAGCTCACATACTCACGAGGCATTCAGGTGCTGTGCGATCAACACAATAACACGGTGGGGAGCATAGGTATAAACACTAAGGTTCTGGGGTGCAGGGTATCAAACATAATTCTTTTTCAGTCTGTAACACCATTGAAGGTACTTAAGTTCCAACTCCCAATCATCAGTACCTCGATCAATGGCACTGACAGGAGAATTAACCTACGTATACTTGCTTTTAATGGGAGGGGAAACTGGAGGACTGGGAAAAGAAAACATTCTTTGGAAACAGATCACTGTTAAACTAAATGGTCATCTTCTAACTGGGCTAAAGTTCTGATATGACAGTTCAAAGGTCCTTGTTCAAATAAACACATGTAACCTCTCAACTGTCATCAGCACTTTGTCCTAAGACAGCCAAAGCATAGGAAACGAAATTACTTAAGAGACATCTTTTACACCTCCAGGCTCGGTTGCTTTATGCACGTCACTTGCATATTGTTAATTTATGACAAAGTTACACATTAGTGTCAAGTTGAAAGCCTGCAAAACTGCAGTCACCCTGTACTGTAATTCCTTATTCAAGAGGATGCACCATTTTTATTCTAAACACAGATAGCCCTAGAGGACACCATAAGGCTAAGGAATACAGTCTTATAAGACAGAAAACCTCAATCTGGCTTTATTCACTTCCATTCATTATAGATGAATGAAAGCACTTAAGTTGTTAGCAGGACGGTGGTTGGGCTCGACAGCTAATATGGACTAATTCATCAGTACAAATTGCTGTTCACATTTTCCTACACTTTGTGATAAATCATTGATTAAAGGAGTGTTTCCTCCTGCTCTTATTTAACCACAATGGAACTGTAGTTATACCACAGCTGCTATTCACAAGAAAGCCTGGACATTACATTAACAGTCTACAATCCTGAGCTCTGTTAGCCCATGGCTAGAACACCACTTTTGGCCAAATCATGGTGGAGGAGATCTTCTCCAATAAATTAGTGGAAACAAATGTTCATCTAATGAAGGTTGAGGAAGACTGAGGAAGAGTCAGAAGGGATAAAGATCTATTATTCCAAGCTCAATTAAAGATGCAATGACTTTTTCTCCTTTTAACTAAGATTGGTCTACCTGGAAATATAGACATTCAGCAAACTCAGAAGCTGATCCCTGTTTGATGACAGGGTCATCACAACATCTGATTGCAGCAGTACTCCATTGCACTCTCTTTCAGTAATTAATGCGAGGAGTGAAGTGTTTTCCATGAACCTTCTAGTGTTCTGTGTTGAAATGTGTACATCCCTGATGTAAAGTGTGGACTCAAAACAATAGTTAATTAAAGTTAATTGATGTAGACAATAAATTTAGCCCAACATATAATGGCATGCATGTCAATAAACCATTTTTCTCCAGGGCTAGGTTGATGGTCAACAGTTATGATGGCTGTGGATGGATGGATGAATGGATAAGTGCTTGGGATTTTTTTTTAAATATTAAATGTGAAAAGCAAACACTATGGTAAAAGAAATGTAGTTCGATTTAGGAAATTTGCACTGTCAGTTTGATCTTGAAAGTGCTGATGTCTTTGACCTATGTGAGTTTTAGTACACTGAAGTCTTTCTTTCATGCAACATTATCCTTTGGCAGTCATCTTTTGTTTTCATACCTTTTTAATCCAAACTTTGTGCTTGCATGTGATAGTCCTTTATAGTCTACCCCACACTGAAATATGTCAGACAGGTGAATGGATGCTGATGTGCAGCATCTGCCAAGCTTTTTATCAAATCAAAATGCCCGGAGGAGCTACTCCTTGACTGCCCAGACACTTTAAATAATTAGCCCTGGAAATAAAGATTTAAATGTTGTTTTGGCTGTGACATCACTGGAAGAGCAGAACATATTATATTGACATAATTAGATCCTGTTAATCTTCACAGAATATACTAGATATTATCAACTGGGGCCGAGTTGTTTTGATTTTCTTTGTTCATTTGTCTGGATTAAATTATCTAGTGGTTCACACAGTTTCAAATGTAGAAAAGTTGCAGGTTTGACACCAAGAGGTGGGAGGAAACATTGAGTTATTCCACTCTTGAGGTGGTCCACCTCTATTTAAGTGTTTTCAGAGGGTTGCATTTAGAGCATAGTTATGTCTTGCTGTAACCATCAAGATAAAACTTCTATTGCACATAGTGAAAACCACCATAACACTCTTCACACTGACAAGATAGCTTTTTTATATTTTGATATTATTATGATTATTAGATCTATTTAGATATACACTTTTCTGTAGCTTAATAAATCCTACAGACCTAAGGAAAAACTTGAGTTCACAATGAATTGTCATACAAATAAATGCAATTGATAATATTACTGTTTATTGTATTCACCTTGAACTACTGCTGTAGTATAAATCTAATAATCCTTTAATTATACACAGGCACTGTTGTATAAGAGAAAGGGCCACTAATTGGGGTAAATTTCTGAAACATGAAAATAACTATATGTGTTTGCTTTTTATTAGAAAACAAATGAGCAAATATAATACAACTTGCATATCTGAAGCCCATTTTGAAACAGTGGACCAATATACATGTCAAATTAAGCAACAATGCCACTAGCTCAACACTGAAGAAGAAAGAGATGGAACAAGAGCATATAATTAAAAGCACAGCAGTCACATGATGGCAAACAGTGTTGAAATAATGATACAATATGATTGTTCTGCTAGTTTCACCTACTTTTATACAGGTGAATGAATGATGCAATACATATTTTTATTTATTTCAAACAACTACAATAATATGATGTAATAGTTATAACAGTCTTAATTACAGTGTAACATTACATCACAATAAAGTCAGTCCTAATAAGAACTACTGAAGTGGTCCATTGAGATGAAATGTGACGCTGCAGAAAACGCTACACATCACAGACTTGGTGATCTGTGGCAAATGCAGGCCACCTCACTAAGACCATAAAATATTGAGTGGGTCACTTAGAACTGCCATATGTGCAGACTTGCTGGCAGATTGTGAATGAGCAGTGAAGACACTTGTACCAATGGTTTCTGCTGCAGAGGCTAGCCAACACAGATCTTGGCTGCTGAACTCTCCGTGGTGAGTCCCCAGATTAGCACAATGTCATGTTAAGTGTGTTGTTTGAGCCCTCCTCCTGCAGAGCTGCTAGCTGGCTTGCTAAGCTCAGTGGCCTGCTGACGGTCACCCATATGGTGCTGCTGGGAAACAGATGGCCTTTGGTGTAATACAGGGTAAACATACTGGGGAACAACCGAGCCCTGTGCATATGGAAATTCATGAACATTTGTGTTGTCTTTTTCTTGGCTTAACCTACTTCCAGTGATGGAGAACCTGTAGACTTAACTCGTTTTCCACTCTGAAGACATAAACAGATCATTTAAACCCTTTTCACTGTCCACGTTACACTTTGACCAGCTCAGGCTTTTGAAAACTGGTAATATTACTAGTGATTATTCATTGTATAACCAATACTGAAGTAAAAGGCACTGGGATTTTTTAAAACTCTGAGCACCAACCTATATATTCAAGGATGTCAACTTTTCTTCCTCAGATTAGAAAAGGTTAAGGATCCCTGGAGCTGGTAATGTTAGACAAGCACCTCTGAATACATTTGTGAGAGATTTTCAGCTGGAGAACAGCTAATAATGACGAGTGAGCAGCACCTGTTACTGAGAATACTGAGAAAACCATACACTTCTGACACTACACTTTAAATCAACTTCTAGAGTAGGGCTGAAGGATTTTGGAAAATAATCTAATTGTGATTGTTTTCCCCCCTTTGATATTGCGATTGTGATTTAATATGCGATTATTTTTTCAAGATCCTCTTCTCATATATTTTTCAACCACAAGCAATAAATCAATCTGTATTATAAAAAACAAAATTAGATTTATTATACATAAATAGCTATTTCTTATAGGTTAGTCTTATGTTACTATAAAGGCAAATGAAGTCTGAATTAATATGAAAGGTGTTTTTTTTTATGTTCTTCAACTACAGTTGTAAACTTACTATATATTTTGACTTGCAGTCTTGTAAGCGTTCATCACAACAACTTAACAAAATTCTGCCAAACAAGTGTGTTGTAAACGCAAGTAATCAGTCAGACTAATCACAACAATCACACAAACTAAAGTATAGATTACAACAATAATGCAAACAAATCATTGGCTTTACCACTTCAACATTTTCAACTTTTCATGTTTCATGAAACATTGTATGTAAACATATGGACTGAACTTCTTAAACACTGTCTGAACTTAACGAGATAGTCTATATAAAATAAATATATAAATAAAATATACCTATATAAAATAACACTTACTGCTCTCCAGTCAGTAACATCACACATACTTAAGTGCAGGAAAAGTGTAACTGTCTGCATTTTTTATATCACTCAGGTATGGCAAACTGGCTAAAATGTATGTGTGAGGGCATTCTGTACCGCTTAGCAAAGCCATAAACCCAGAATTGGTCAGTATACTAATGGGCATCATATCTTTCACTATGAATTTCATTACTGCCCGAGTTATTTCAGTGTGCTGTTTTGAATTATGTTCATAAGGAGGAAAACTTTCACACACTTCAGTCAGTGAACCCCGTCAGCTGGTACTTTGCTTACGCGAAGTTGAAGCACTGGTCGCTGGCATTTTAGCTATGCAACTATTATATATGGCTTTGTGGTGGGGTTTTTTCACAAAGTAGTGTTACCTTGTAAGGTAGCAACAATAGCAAGGCAAGTTTTGCACAATACCTAATGTTGCACCGCATGTTGTTTTTTTATAGCCAAAATAAATCCACACAACTGATGTGCCGCTCCTCTTTGGTACTCAGCTTCCTTCAGTGTCAGTTTCTGTGGAGCCTGAGGCAACAGGTTAAAGTGCAGCCCTGGCTGCTCAGCTCGCAAGTCTTGTGACCAGTCAAATCATAGCCTTTGCAGTTCATAAATCTTGTTTTATCATTATCGCAAATGCAATTAATCATTCAGCTCCATTCAAGACATTAGAAAGCAGTCATAGCTCGCACCATCAACTGACTTAAGTTGAGCTCAGACATGTTACTTCTTAAAAAGATTCAGATTGACTGGTCAGAAATAGGGTTAAACCCACTGCATCCTCCTGCCTTCATTACACTTGTCTGTGCTGTTTGTGCCTTCACTAAAGTTGACTGCTGACTAGCAGTCCTATGCTACAGATGTGTACCAGTGCCTTTGTGTGGCCGTTACCTTAAACATTTGCTTGACTTTCTGCCGTGGCAGGTTGACATTGAGTTTGTGCAGCAGCTGGAGGACCTCGCTGATGCTCAAGCTGCCATCGCTGTTCTTATCGGCCTCAGTGAAGGTCTGCTTTAGCCATGTAATGTCACCGCGGTTTAAGGATAATCAAGTTCAAGGTGAGGGATGTTCACTCAAACAAAAAGAAACTTAACAAAAAGATGGGACAATACACTCTTATGTTATAGTTTATCAATACATAACTGGTATTCTACAACTATTGTGATTTGATATTACAATTTATTGATATTTTTCATTTACATTTTTCCACTAAGGTGTACTATCAACTGCCATGTGATGATGAATTGTTATAATACAGCCCTGGAAAAAAAAATCATTGGAGGATATTTCAAGGTTCAAAGCATAGTTGACAAGCAGTCAGGTAATGTTAGAGAATGGTTAACATTTGCATGTAAAGAGGCAGCTAACATTACTATATTCCAGTATTTGGAACACATTGGTGTTGGATGTAATCTGGGAATGTTATTCAAAAACATATGCTCAAATAATTACAATGTCTCCAACTAAACCAGAGCATACCTGAGGTATATTATGTAGGACAATACTAACTCTTGCCACCAGTAATTACAAACTGTGCTCTCGGTTTGATTAAACTACTGTTATATTTGGTTATACTAATGGTCAGTTAGATGAATAAAATAATTTCTCATCCAACAGATTCCCATTTTCCTTGTAAAAGTGTCTAATATATGGTGCTGTGGAAGTAAAGTGAGCTACACATCTGAAATGGCAAGATACTGTTACCTCGCTATCTAGGTTTACCTGCTGTTAGCTTGTGTGCAGAAAACTGTAAAACCATTTGTCCTCTTTAAAATCCATAGAAAGTCATAAATAATTTAAAATGCTGCTGAAAGGAAGTAGAGTTTTCATTGAGGAAAAATGCCATCAAACATCAAATGTTAGCTAGGAAATGGTCAAATGCTAATGTTAGTGAACAGATTATGAAATGTGTCATGTTACCTTGGACGATGTTTTACTAGCTTTTATTTTTGAGTTGTTGATTAATTAGCAAGCACTGAAATAAAGATTCTACAGGGATTTTATGACCCAAATCACAACAAAACCACATTCTTCTTTTGATAACTGTATGTGTAAAATTCTGCCATTGGCAGTCACATTTATTAGTGAAGGATATTGGTCCCTTGTGCGCTGCCTCTTGGCCAGACTGTCCTCATCACTGATGCCAGCCATTAGGTACTTGAGGCCAGTTATCCAGGTCCGTGCTTCCTCGCCAGTGCCAGACACCAAGTCCAGAGACTCCACATGCTCGCCGTAGTAAAGGCTGAAGCAGCAGTTGGGGTCAAAGCTGCCCTCTGCGTAACGCTGGAAGATCTCAGACTGCTTTCCCTCGCACACCTCACGGATGGAGTCAATGGAGACTGTCAGAAAAGAACAGTGTCAAAATCTGTTTGTTGTTTGCATTTAACAGAACAATTCACACATCAGTATGAGACCTCCTGTGCTCAAAGTGTACTGAAGTAGCTAAGACATGCTCTCAACATAGTTCAAACACAGAAACTAAAGGAACATCCAGATTAGGGCTACAAGATATTGGAAAAAAAACTGACATTGCAATTTTTTTTAACCCTGCAATATATGTTGTGATATGAAAACTACTCAGGAGAATGTAACAGGTGTGAGGTGCCAACGTAAATGGCCAAACATATTAGTTGTGATTCCTCTCATTGGGCTGACGGGTGCAAGGTACTGTCAATGTGGCAGCTGTGGCCTAGTGGTTAGAGTGTTGGACTTAAGATCGGAGAGTTGCAGGTTCAAATCCCACTCTAACCAGTAGGCAATGGCTGAAGTGCCCTTGAGCAAGGCACCTAACCCTACACTGCTCCAGGTTGTAACCAATACCCTGTAATAACTGTAAGTCGCTTTGGATAAAAAGCGTCTGCCAAAATGCATAAATGTAAATGTCAACACAGCACACCTGTTGCATTATCGTCCTTCTTGTAGCCGAAATAATTACAGACTAGAAAAGCAATTGGAAAGTACAGACCTCCGCCAAGGCAGATCAGTGCCCCCATGCCCTGTCTCCCAATGATAAAGAAACCGTTAAAAAAAATTCCTGGATTCAGACGGTGATCTGGATCACCCCCGAAATGTAATCATTTTTACTTCTGCCAAGGAGGTTATGTCTTTGCTGTCATTTGTATGTTTGTTTGTTTGTTTGTCTGTTAGCAAGATAACTCAAAAAGAAATGTGGTATCCTACAGATGACTAGATTTTGGTGGTGGTCCGTACATTCAGCGCCATCTAGTGGATGAAAGTACAAACACTGCCTTGGCGGAGGTCTGCGTTCTCCGAGTGCTTCTCGAGTTTTCATATCCTATTTCCAACAATTCCTGAAAATTTCATCCAAATTTGTTCAGAACTTTTCAAGTTATTTTGAGCATAAACAAACAAACAGACAAATGCCAACAAATACATAACCTCCTTGGTGGAGGTAATAACTGGCGTTGCCTTTCTATTTAGCACCAAGTCTTCATTTTCAGAAATTTTCTCTTGTTTGTTGCTCATTTCTCAAAATTGTAACCAATGACTCACTCCATGTTCAGGGGTGTGGTCTGCTTCAGTAAACTGATTAAGAACAATTGTTCATTCATTCATCTTCTATACCCGCTTAATCCTCACGAGGGTCACGGGGGTCGCATGGAGCCTATCCCAGCTACTTAGGGCGAAGGCGGGGTACACCCTGGACAAAGTCGCCAGTTCATCACAGGTTCATCACATATAGAGACAAACAATCACTCTCACATTCACACCTATGGGCAATTTAGATTAGCCCATTAACCTATC
>JAQQZY010062674.1:0-10059 GCA_030068375.1 Ostorhinchus rueppellii | reverse complement strand
AACTACTTTGGAGTAAATGAGACAGATTAAAAAAGTTTCAACACGACCGTGACGTCATTGATCGGATCGGTGATTTAAGACATGATGCCCGATCACATTTCAAAAAATGCCAAATATCGGCCAATCCCATATAGCCGATATGATCGGTGTAAAGCCTAGTCCTTAACTCCATCTGTTAATGGTGACATGACATGAGGTCATGAGTGTTGGCACATGAATATGGCTTTTCTCTTAGACTGAACCTGAAAGACCATTAGAAAGTGAGCTTACATTAGGCTAATAGTTGGAGTTTACTGTGGAAAAGGCCTCTAAATCCAAGGACATTTTATTTGCAGAGGTGAGATCTGTAATATATGATCACCTGAAAATATGGAAGCTATGTTTTTGTTATCTTACAGTGGTCCACAGAGGGAGCAGCTTGCCATTTGTGGAGTTGGCCTCAGTACACTGCGTTGTTCTGCAGTAATACAGAACAGAACATTATCATGGGTGGCATCCAGTGTTATGGTGTGATACCATCATGTCTGAGTGTGGACCACAGTTAATAGCCCTCTAAGTAAACAGCCTAAAACAGACAAAACACACTGGCTGTAATGGGGGTCTTTCATATTTTAGTGGCCAACGTAGGTCAGAGTCGGAGTGAGGGCAGGGTATTGGAGCTTTGCTTATTTTAGTATGTAATGTGTGTTATATTTGATGTAGTACTGCTGTATTAACTTTTCATTTTCACTGGTCTGTCTTAGTGGTGTGGGACCTGATGATGCAACATCACCGAAATGCAAAGTAAAGCTGTTTTTTATACTGTTTTTTATATATAAATGTAGGTGACAACATAAAAAACAGAAACCTAGTCTAAGTGTGACAGGAAAGAAAGATGGTTGGGAACGGATGTGTTACTGACAGTGTCATAAACTATCACCACTGTCATTTTGGTTAAGTTTTCTCTGTTTTCATACAAATCAAGAATGTAAGCTCTCACCCACACTTTCTCTTAAGCTAAGTCACTGTAATAATGCTATCATACTGTAAATACAATAATGAGACTGAGACTGTGAGAGATTGAGAAGTGAATAGCTCAGAGATGTGTTGATAAAAGAGTACCATAGCAAATGAAAGTGTAGTTTTCTCTTACCAAAATCCATTTGAACAACACCTTTCTTCTTTAAGGGATCATGACTCCAGTCAGGTGAATTATATCTGACCTAATACATACACTGCTCTGATGTCTGTTTACAGCAAAAGTATAGTTAATGTCACCTAATAATCCACTTGAAGATTTCCCTGAAGAATTTACTAAACAAAAATTATATTCACATCATACATACATTTTTTCCCTTTAAACAAACAAAAAAAAACTATATTGCTGTTGTACACAGCACCAGCTCTTCATACAAAATTATCAATTACACCCATCCAAATTTGGTTTACTTCAAGGGATGCGAAGCTAAAAAGCCCAAAGAGAAGGAGAAATAAGGCAGAGAGAGACCTTCTGTTTCTGGAAAATTGTCGCTGGAAGCTTTTTAAGAACACGTGTGATTCTGGTGCTCAGAGTGGAACAGTTGGGGAGCTCAAAGACTCACTTGCAATCTGCTTGTAGGGAACATGAAATGTATGAAGCACGTAAAAGCCTCGGAGTGCATGAGGAAGTGGTGGGAGCCAGTAATACTGGGATGAGTAGGTGTCTTATGACCTTCTTGATGAAGGGCTTTGACAGAGATCACAGAAACCACAAGTAATAAGATAAGCTTTTTTCCTCCTTCAGCTCTGTCATTTTTAAACTCATATATCTGCACTAACTCAACAGCTGTCACACATTTTGGCCCACATTCTGCTGATATAAAGCTTTAGCCTAGAGGGCAGAATATAAGTAGAACTTTTAGGGTCATAACAGTCTACACAAAACCCACTCAAGCTGACGTTTGATAATGTTACTTCTTGAGGACATTGATACGATAGGCATATTCTGCTATTACTAAACTTGAGCTACAGATTACATTGTCAATAATAATATGGTCACATTTTGATGAATCACTGCACATGTCTAGAAACCCAGATGCTTGTTATCGCCTCTCACTGCTGCTAGACTCCTGTTGATCTAATGACCCACTTAAAAAGCAGAGTATCATTACCACTTACCAGTAATGAAGATGTCATGCTGTGTAGGAGGTCCTGGTTTTTGTTTTCCTTTACTACCTAATCAAAGCGGCCTTTCCTTTTCTGACATGGAGCCTGATGTGGGTTTTCTGCTTTATGAAGGAATGATCATCTAACTGGAGGTTTTCATTTAGAGCGGTTTGAGGATCATTTATGCTTTTCCCTGTTTTGAGTTTGTCCCTTGTGAAGTACATGAATGCTCCACAGTTTTAGTCATGTTTATGGTTCGTAATCGCCTCTAGATTTAAAATGCATATACTGACTGCAAAGATTTCATATAATAATCACACAGGCTCTTTTCATTGTCATTTCTTTATGAAAAATGTTGGGGTTTATAGTCCATTGGGGCTATATGATGAACTGCTATACTGGGAAACAAAAACAGAGAAAGACTTGTTTTGAGGGATTGTTAGTTGAGCTATCGCAAACCCACACGTCACATGATACATTAACTTAAGCCTTATGACCTGAAGGCAGTGGCTCTTAGCTGGTTATATATATCACAATCTACATTATACTTAGGCTGTAGACTTAGCAGATTGGGTAACCACAGGAGTCTTGTCTTTGATGTTTTCTTTGTCCATAACCCTATTACAGTGTCTTTTGACCCATTTTACCCAGCTGAGAAACAATGTGTCAGATTTATTTGTGTACTGTTTGTTTGTCACCTGTTTGTTTCCATGTTTTGTGTCATCCTTGGACTCACCTGGACACTAGCCTTTCAAGTATTAGTCATTTTTAACTCAATAGAAGCCCCTTGTGTGAGACTAAAGCCCTCTGTTCTGAATAAGTCTTTAAAGTGCCAGAGTGGATTAACATAGACTGGCCAACTGGGTTTACTTACATGTTTGTGTCTCCACAAGCTGAATAGTTGGGCTGCACGATCAGTCTACAGCCATAGCAATAACTTCATGACATATTTAAAGTATCATATAGGATTGAGTGATAGAACCAGATTACGATGTTGTCAGAATAATGCAGATGAATGCATCATCTACAAATCACCACATGTAAGTACACTTTCCATTTAGCAAGTAAAGCTTTGCAAGGCTATCTATGTTTGCACCGATGTAGTTCTGCTGCACTGCTTTTGTCCCATACTCTCGTGTTTCTATGTTTTAATTTGACCTACACAGGCATGAATAGGGATGCATTCACTTCACCTTGTAAACCCTGTGCTCTCCATCATTTTAAACAGCAAGCAGTATCATCACTATCCACAAGTACACTTTGTTAATTCTGTTATTTATCCTCATGTGGTGACAAAGCTTGTTTGCAATGGAAATTTTTATTTTCCTGTTTAAATGCATAGTCATTACACTGAGAGTATAGTAATGCAGCCCCATGTTAATATTAGACATTTTAGCCATGAACACTCTCTCTGCACCTTTCAGGCATTATCAGGTTACTCTAACCGGCAGTATTTAAAATTCTATGTCATTATTTTTATCAGTACAATATCGCAAAATCTCTTATGATCATATTTTTTGACATGTAAGCTAGTTAGTCCTAGTGTGTTGACTGAGGTTGTTTTCTTATCATTAGGAAAAGATTACTGTTGTTGTGTATGGTGCTGGTGTAAATTTGTTGTATTGCTGTGTTTCACTTTGCACATTTTTGCAGTAGTGCTTCCTAACTGAGTTAGAAGTGAAATTATTGCCAAACAGTGCATTCATGTGACCAGGCACAGCACATGTTCCCTCTGCCTAAACAGAGTCTGACAGGTCATCTTACCATTATGTGTGTCCTGCTAAATAGGACAGTTTGATATGTTGTGCTGCTGTGCATGTGCTTGTGATCTCAATAGGAGAACTGCAGCTGCTACTCTGAGTTCAGTGCTTCTGTGTTTACATGAACGTGTGTGTGTGTGTGCGCGTGTTTGCTTCTTCATGTGCATTTGTTGTGCATCTGTTGTGCTGTGTTGGCAGCCAATGGGAATGGCAGGTGTCATCCGTGCCTCTATGCAGCAAAGTTTTATGAGGGCTTTGGTAAGTGTGAGGTTGCTCTTCCTGCTGTCATCAGCACACTGTCACAATCCATGGCCCGAGCTATGCAAGTCAGTCTCACTGAACCCTTGCTCTTTTGTTGTAGGACTGTGTGTCTCGGTAGCTTAGCAGCAGTTGGCATGCAGCCACACCGAGCTCTGTGTCATGCAGAGTTGCAGAGGCCAAGAGCTTAGTCAGGATAAGACACACATACATTAAAATAATACACATCCCCATAAGTACAACAAATGCAGCTGGAATTTATACTTTTCCTTATTCTTGCTTCAAGTCGTTAATTACACAGAATACCTCAGTGAAAGCCCAAACAGGTGACATGGGTTTAGCCATAGTTCATGGTGTGAATAATTACCTGGAGAAACCAGATAAAACTTTGAAACAAGGTGTGTGAACCACCTCACCTCTCAGTATAGTAGAAAAGGCAGCTGATGTTTTTGTTCCAAGCTGAGACAGACCAGTGATTCACCATTCTGGAGATGTGTGCCATACCATGGCCCACAGCACATAGACCTTCTTTAGTCCTTCACTATCTGTATCCATAGGAAAAAAAATCAATCCCCATGATCCTCAATCATGGCTCCCTCAACACAACTTAATATGTACACAAGCAAATGTTCATATTTGCACATTTGCTTTAGTGTTCTGTGGGAGAAATGTAGGATAAATCTGTTGTATTAAATATTCAGAGCTATTCCTGCTTCTTATCGTGTGGTCACTGAACCTGAAAATACGCCTTTTGTGTTCACAGTGATTGTTAGAAGTGTGTTTTTCTTCACACTGCTCTATTAACATCTGGGTGTGGCAGCCATATATAGATCTGTGTGTGAATTAACACACAAGGAGTGAGATATCAGGATGTCACTGATGGCTGTGAGTGTTACTGTGCCATTACTTTGGTTGTGAAGCTGTTAAGTAGTTAAAGTTCTGTGAGTGAAGAATGTTGGAACAGGCAGGTTTTTATTTTATGCATAAGAATAATAAAACACAAGCCGCTTAAACCTAGATAATCTATTTGGAGTTTACCCTCATAAATCATGTACAGTGCTGCTATACATAACAGTGAATGCAGACATTTGTATTGTTTAACGACATGTATGTGTCTTACAGAAATATCTGTCCCTTGAAGTGCTAAATACTTCACTATGTTTACCAGCATGTTGCTAACTTTATCTGTGTGAGATGTGGTGCTACATAAGTAGGATACAAGGCTCTGCATTACTGACAACCCACCAGTAGTTGAACTGATCAGTCTTTTTGTTTGACATGAGAAAATTTGGTTGATAACTGTGATCCCATTATATTTATCATCTAGTAGTTTGTAATTGAGATTGAAAACACTGTTATTACCTGCAATTTAAGAAAACTGGGCAACCCTCACACTCCCTTGAGGGAATGAACGTATTGTCTCTGAGTGCAGAATGGTAATGTTAATGTGTTTTTGTATTATGTGCACTACATATGTGACGGCTAAACCTTTTCTGGTAAAAAATCGACTGTCAAAATAACAGTTATCATGATGCACAATTCCTTTTGGCACTTAAACCACTATCATATGTTAGGGGAGATTTTACAGGTTGTAATTCATAACCTGATGGGGTTTCATATCCACACAGAATACAGACACTAGAATATGCATTTAGTGGTGTCCACATGCAACATGTGCCCACTATCAGATTGTGTTGAATGGTGATATTAAAAAAAATGTAGCTCTTTGATAATTCAAGTAGAGCGTTGAATTATTGCACACTATATCCTCCCATTGGGCTGCTCGATTATGGAAAAAAATCAATATCACGATTATTTTGGTCAATATTGAAATCACGATCATTCAGACAATTAATTTTGAGTTTCGCAATGCATTTGTTCAGCATTTCTCTCTCTCTCAAAAAACACTTTGCTATTGATTCTTTATGCAAAACATTCAAATTGAAAATAAATTTTGGCTACAAATATGTACTTTACAGCTGATTTGCAATGGAATGAAATGTATTGCGCATGTGCATTTCTCAGAAATTGTGTAAAGAAAAATGTAAAATAAATCGTTTCAACTCGATTATATGAGTTTTGAGATCATTTGACAACAAAATCGAAATCGTGATCCAAATTTGATTAATTGCACAGCCCTATCTTCCCAAGCATTTAACCCCTTTACTTCAATTACACCATCAACAAAGACGGAATTGAAAAAAGTACATTTTTTATGCATCAGAAACACTTGATGGGACAAATTATAAATGCAGAAATGTATTGTATTATTTCCTCTTCTCATGCATTATCAATTCTGGCAAAAAATATCTCAGTTAAAACTCAGCATTTTAAGTTAGTACGTGTCTTATAGAGGGACCATGCACTTTTTTGTATGGCTGAACATTTTGGTGAAATAGTCATGTTGTGATTTTTGTGGACTGTAGTGTGATTTGCAATATGAAGGTCATTGTCACTGAATCTGAGGGCAACTATTTCGCCTGTTCTACCCCCCTGAGAGTTATGTGACCATATGCTGCACACAAAGAGAATACATCATCACATTCAGCACATGCAGATTTTTAAAAGCCGCTTATAACTTTCAGCACAATTTTTTTTTTATCGTTGTAAAACCCACACGATAGTGGAATTACCACTAATCCAATAGTCTTTTCGTATTTATGCACCTGAATCATTTCCCTCATGGTGAACAAATTTCAAGATGACTCAGTCCGATAGTTAACGTAACAAACGCCACTCGCCTTTTCGGAAATTTTGTCATGAAGTGCAATTGTGGGAATAGGAATTTCATGCAGCATCAATTTTGCTGTGTCTTTGTGAGTGCTCAACTCAAATGTCACCTTTACCTCTACATCAACTATACTCATTCTTTAAAACAACCCTGGTGAACTGTATAATTTTATGATGTAGAGATCTGTCTTGTTTTCTTACCAAACCTGTGAGAAACTGCTTTTACTTGGTTACCATTCCCACAATGCACTTCGCGACAAAATTTCTGAAAAGGCCTGAGGACCATTTTGTTTTGTTATGTCAGTAAGCGAACTGTGCTTATGATGGAGTCATCGTCGAAGTTATTCATCGTGAGGGAAGTGATTCAGCTGCGTAAGCACAGAAAGACTAATGGATTAGTGATAATTAGGCTATTGCTCGGTTTTACAAATTTGAAAAAGTCAAAATGCTGCTTTAAATTGCAGTCTTTTGTGGTATGAAACCACTGTTAGCATGCACAATATATTGTAATTTTATTGTGTCATAAATTACCAAATCGAGACATATGTGGATATTGTTCTTGGACCATACTGATAACATTTCATGGCTGTCTATGGGTTCTTCACTTGGAAGGCCCCTTTATGTTCAGCCTTCCTGCTATTCATGCAGAGAAACAAAAGCCTCTCCATCCCCACTCATCTTTAAAACACTTTACGTTCTTTGCTTTATTCATGTGTAGTTCAGCATTTTCTTAGCAGAGGGACATAATGAGAATTTTGGGAAAAATATTCTGCCTCTTATGAAGAGGAGGTGGAGGACTGTCTGGAAGTGTTCTTTTTTCCTTTATCTTTTTTCTATGATGTCTAAGCATATTTAATTTTTGTCTTGGTTGTAGTGAATGGGAGAGAGGATGACACAAGAAAAGACATGACTTGCATTTGATTTTTAGAACGCACAAAATCTTCCTTAGCTTTCTGTAACAGGAAATCCATCCTCCCTTTTTTTTTTGCAAAGCTTTTTTCCTTTATACATGCTTTTTTCGCTCCTCTTTACTGTAATTTCCCATCTACTTAAATGAGCTGTATGTATGTATGTTTTTGAGTCATTCACAGAAGTCAGCATTTTAAGACACCCACCTCATTTTGCAAAGCAGTTGCATGGCTACAGATTTATATGTGCCAGTGAAATAATGAAAACATCAATACTTAATGTGAATATTGGGAAATTGATTTTGAGCGTTTTCTGCATGTCCATGACTCCATGCTATCTGTCAGTATGTTGTGTGTATATTCACAATATCCTACAGTATATCAATATTCTTGGCAATGAAAAACATATTGTATATTATCAGGGTTTCAAAACTCTAATTTCCATTTTTCATTATTTGGGTCCTAGGGTCGCCTATACAATTACAAACTGCCAGTGAGGTTGTTTGCATGGTTTCTCACACTTGTAGAATCTTTAATATCACTATTTTAATTGCTTTTCATTAATAATAGACTAAAACTGGGCCTTTATTAGACAATACGTATTAGACGTGATGATAAATCAAATCTACCAAGTCTAAGCATTTCATTCTCTACAATTAAAAGCAACAGATGGAATTGATAGACATTCACATTTGAAACCTGTTACTTCCAATCAGGTTGACTTAACTAAACACTAATCTTTGTGTTAATCCTTGTCTTTTCTTTGTGGCTCTGCAGGGCAGGACAAGTGCTGCTGCAACAGACGGACACATGAGGCATGAGAGGGTGGAGCTGAGGCTCAGCTGACCCTTCCCCTTCTTCCTCCTCCTTTCCCCGGTCGTCCATTCGATCAGCACTTCCCCCTCCCTCCCCCTTCTTTCCCCTTCCTGCGTCCCCCCACCCTGTTGGGTCTCACCCGTCTTACCTTCCCTCCTCCAAACCTCAATCAGCTGTGCCCAATGTACTCCCCGGAGCAGGAAAACATCTCCACCACCGCCTCCACCAAAGTGCCAGTGAAGTATGGAGAGCTCATTGTGCTGGGGTAAGAATCAGCAAACCTTGATTCTGTTCTTGGCATCCAGTTTGACCTCTTTACAAATGTGCAGTATTTTTATTTGCATTTTAGGAATGTAATGCACGATGAACAAATGAATCAAATCAAAGTGCAGGAAAAACTAATTTTACTTGGTGTTCTTGCTAAAAAAAGTTTTAACACACTGTATCCACAGTGAGGATTAAAACTATGAAAACACCTCACAGCTGTGAAGTTATTTTTTAACACACAAGTGGCACCAAATTTAGTTGAAACATTAAGATGGTGTCAGTAATATCTAATTGCCAAGGTCTGAAGATAGTGTGGCAAAGTATTTTTGAATGCTTTTGTATTATTTTGGTAATGCTGCACAAAAATGTATATTGATCAGTTAAGTTCTCAATATCTTCAAAAAAGTTTAACATGCTAAGCCCACATGTGATCCACTGGAAGAGTTTACCACAAGATGTTTCCACAAGCATGAACACATGCAGTGATCCAGAAAATGACGCGGAAATGGTTTTCAAGAAACCACCATAAACAATGGGGGATATTTTTGGCTACTTGCGCAGGGTGACTCTCTGGGAATACACAGAGATCTGCAAGTTCAACCAGCATGCACTCAGCTGGGTTCATGTGGCCGGTCATTTGCTCTGAGGACAGTGTTTTGGACAAACTGTGCAACTGCTCTACACATGATAAATAAAACTTGGGACAAAGGTACAAATTGTAACTAATAAGGTTTTAGTTGATCCAATATGGAAAAAGGTACAAAATGTCAGTGTTGTATTTAGCTTTTTGTTTTTGTGAGGTGAGTCATCAGTTGGCTTGGTGTATACTAGGATGAGATAAATGTTGGCCAGGAGTAGCATCAGATCTGCATCTTAAACACCTTTCCTTTCACTTCCCTCAGAGATTAGTTCTTCAGCATAGCAGTCATGTATCTGCATACATGAACACACACATTTTCTCCAGTAACAACTGATGGTGAAGGACTTCCTTTATCTGTCTGTCTCCTGTTTATTCCCCAAAGGGCTATTCCACTCCACTCCCTATCCCAGCCCACTCCACAGAGGAATGCAGATGTCGGAAAGACTCCTTACATGCACGCACACATACACCAAAAAACACTCATCACACACACACACACACACACACACACACACACACACACACACACACACACACACACACACACACACACACA
>JAQQZY010062347.1:0-10069 GCA_030068375.1 Ostorhinchus rueppellii | reverse complement strand
AATGTTAAATAACACTGAATTCTTTACTTATTCAACCTACAAACATTACATATATATTTACATAAATGTAAAAAAAAGTTTGCTTGTTGCTCTGTTATTATAACATAAACCTTTAATTTATCAGGTTGTAACATTACTCCAGCAATCAACAATCAAACTATCCAAGTGAATCAGAAAAAAAAAAAACAAGAAGTTATGACATTAACTTTGTTCTAAATCATTGCAATCTATTGATGCCATCACTTCACAGGTAACATAACTGGCATGCATTATGGGAAATGTACTGTACTTTTTGGACTATAAGCCGCTAATTTTTTCTCCCTTTGAACCCTGCGGCTTGTACAATGATGCGGCTCAATATACATTTTTTACGGACTACCAGCCTCCAGGGGGCACTCTGAGCATGAAGCGCAAAAGCGAGACACACAGGTGGAAGAGGTGATGAAGAGGTTGTCACTAGTGTTAAGATGAAGTCATTCACAACCTCATCATGGAGGTAGGTAAGAGAGGTGACCCTTCATTATAGCCATAACGCACAGAAGAAGCGGTAAGTTAGTGTGTTGGTGTAATGTCCTAACCACTGGTTGTGTGAATACTTATATCCTGTACACAAACATTTTCTCATCTTTGTATAACACTTACTGCAGTTGCATTTAAGATTGCAGTCAACATCCCATCGCAAATAACAGAATAAAAAACAAAGAACCACAGCATGCTATTACGAATGTGGCTGAACAATTCCGAGAGTCAAACACTGATTTTGTTCTTTAGGCCAAGTACCCTGGGTGAGAGCTTTTCCCCATCCATCTGTATGAGTACCTTTTGAATGAATTCATAGTAGTGTTTCAGTTCTTTGGGGTAGGCCAGGTTTAGTGCATTGATCACTCCAAGCATCACTGCACAGGCCTGGGCTTTAGATCCAATGTTGTCCAGGATGAGAACTCCTTCAAAAAAATTCCAATGTCCTCATAATGTCCAAGATCTCCATTCTCCTTGCTGATGACATAAATGCCCATGTTGCATCTCTGGATATCTGTCTGGATGTCATTTCTTTTAAAGTTCTGCATATTTTAAGTAAAAAGAAGAAAAGGGAAACATTTGAATACTTTGTCCACACAAACAACATTTTGTATCAAGTTGTTTCAAGGGTATTTTGTGATCCAAGGTGTGCTTCAACTCCATGCTGGGATCAAACATATACTTTAAGGGACGGGGGGGAAAAAAAAAAAAAAAGAAACACTTTACCATACTGACTGTAAGTGGTAAAGCAGCACTAGAAGCTACACTACATGTCAAGTAATCCATTACTGTGCACTGTACCAGTGTCTGATTCTTTTACACACACTAGACACCTGTCAGATATGAAAGACCCAGTGGCAAGCCACAGCTACGGCAACAACTTCAGAAAATTTTTGCAGTTTAAGAATACAAGTTACATTCAGAAATGAAAAGCAAATACACTAACTTACCATATACCCATAGATAAGATGTCCATCATCCTCACCAAGGTAGAGGCAAAGTGCCTTGAATTTTCATTTTCAACCTTTGGTTATACTATAAATAACCTTATTCTTTTGATTACAAATAGTGATGGGTGGTTATATAATGTGTGACAGGTATGGTAGTTTACATTAACTCCCCCACCTGACAAAACAGGGCTGTTTTTGCTGTTGTAACATTTCTGCGGAAATGTGTCTTATTGTAATAATCCAGCTGTTACTGAAATCAAAATAGGTTTAAACACACAGAGTATATCAGAGCACACATGACTAATTTTAAATAACATTAAGTGAACAGAATTACTTCTTGTAAGAACTGCAGATGTTTGGCCTGTGACACCTCCCTTCTTCTGATAGACTAATTTCAGCTGAGGTGAAAGACTGTCCAACTGTGCCATGAAGATTGGGTTGTAATAAGCCAAAACAACATTTATCTGTTGCATATAAAAGAAAGCGGCAGAAGACAACGACCACTGTGTTTAGTGATTTATGTAAAGAGCCCACCATCAACTGAGGTTGTTTTCATGGCATAAGAATTTGTGTACCATGTTTTAGTCAACTGTCTCTAATCCATTAAAAGAAGAAAAATTCTTTAAATCATAATGTACAATGAAAAGAGGTACAGAGGAGGGAAGCAATCTTATATTTACCTCATCAACATGGACAAGTGCATGTCACAGTCTTTACACTGCCACATAAGCTAGACAAACAGAAATAAAAAAGAAGACAAGAGAAGACAAAACCCACACATTACTTAACCTCAGGGAAACCAACTTTGATTATATAGAGAGAATAATAAAGTACATGTAGTTCAAGCACCTATGTGTATAGGCAATAATGACTACACCTTATGGCAACCTGATGGTGATCTAATTAACTTTTTTAAATTCATAATATTCTTAGCTTGTTCCATCCTTTCTGACCGCAGAGCAACCTGAAGAAAGTTACCACACATTTATACACACCTACACTTTATTATCTATCCTTGGCACAATTGGCAGATCTATTATGAAATTAATGTTAAATTGAATCTTACTGATTGTTACATCACTTCCAAGCTTAACATGGCTGTGAGGGATCTGTTTGTTAAATGTACTTACCCAAACAATACAAAGATCCCAAGCTTGGGTTGAAAATCCGATGAGTTAAACCTGCTGAGTAAGAATACAAATATACAAAGTCGTGAGTAAAAAGTCTACATTGCAACTGCCTCAGTGATACAGGCATAACAGATTAGAGTTAAGCAAGGAAAAAGATTGTTGTTTTATGCATTCACTACTAGATTACTTTCTGGAGTATACTATTGCAAAATGACTATAGTTCACTTCACAGCATTCTTTTAATCACAAATTATTTCATAAAAAATTACATTTTTAACGTATTGATTAACATTGTTAATCATGAACTGAAAGAAATGCATTGATGGTAAATATAGACATTTTCAAATTGTCATGTTCAGAACAATAAAGCAGGTTGTTGTTGGAATTGCAGTTATTTCATTTTTGCTGCATACTCGTGATGTACAGAGATGCTCACCAGTCACAACCTTAATTTCAAGTCGAGTCTTAAGTTGCTTTTTTTGTGGTTGTGATGTCATGTCCCTTGTTGCATTTCTTATGTCTGTAATGGCCACATCTTGTGAGTAAAACCTGTGCATACTAAAAGCCCATCCTATTCATAGCATTAGCCTTTTCACAGCATCCAAAGCATGCATCGTCACCATAATCATCAATCCTCCATTACATAGACCTATATATTATATCTATGCTTCATAACCTATACATGTGCTAGTCAAACACATTTGAAACGAGTCAGTTGCTTCAGTGTTTAACGGACCATAATGCAAAAATGTACACAAAGGAAATAAGTGAGCCACAGAACCGAACGGGACATAGTACTAAGCTGAGAGGACTGAGGTTATGGTGACAATGGCCATATACCTGCTGCCTCAGCCGGTCACCACACACTGCAGTCCTTCCCGCCCAGAAAAACAAAAGCCGATTTCAAATCGATTTCAGCAAGCTAGGCAATTAATGCATCTGACAAGTAATGAAAAATTTTGGAAATTTGTTGGAGCAGGAGTCAAGTTGTCTGAAAAAGTCTGGCGGAGTCATAGCAAACATCATCTCTAATAGCGGCTTAGAGCTGAATTATCGTTTGTGCATACCCTCTATTCTAATCATTTTGTCATCTGTCAGTCTGTCTGCCTGTCCATTCAATGACATAATTGCATTATTTGAAGAATGCATTGACATCTGCACCAAATTTATACTCTGGATGCATCTTGGCATGGAGCAGAAGCCTATTGAAAATAGGTAATCTTGATCTACTTTTCCAAGGTAAAACGGCATCGAATGAAGACATGACCCCATTGTTGGCTGATGTGTGTACTTGAAACATCATTGTGCAGTTATAATATCTGAGTACTTTCAAATCTTAATTGTATGTCATAAGTTTCCTCCAAATTACCGGTTTCCTCCTGCCATGGCCTTTCTAACTGGCTGTCGCTCTCTGCTTCCTCTGTCTTTATCATGGCCCTCCACTGGATCTACTGAGGCTCCTCTGTCGCTCTTATCTCTTTTTCACTAGCTGCGTGTTGATTCTCCTGTGAGGGAGATGAGAATGAATGGAAGGGGGATACTGCCAGTCGCTACTTTTGCTTTCATTAAACATATCTCTTCCCTTGTTTCTCCTCTCCTCCTTCTACTTGCCTCTCCTTGTTTTCTTCTTTTCCCTCCCTTCATTTTCCTTTCCTCACTGCTTAGCTCCTAATTTCCACACATTTTGCCTCTCCTTGTTTCTCCTCTCCTGTTTTTCCCCTCCCCTCATCTCTCCATTCTCTCCTTGTTTTCTCAGTTTTTCTCAATTGTTTTCCCCTCTCCTCAGTTTTCCTCTCTTCTCATTTCTTATCTCCTCATTCTTTTCTCTTCACTGTTTCTCCTCATTTATCTTCTCTTCCTATTTCTCCTTCCTTCATTTTCTTCCTCATTCCCCCTCATTATTCCTCTCCTCTCCCTGTTACCATGCTTTCTATCTATCTTTTGTTGATCTCTGTTTCTAGGGGCTGTGGTATAGTATCATTTTTATTTAAGAAGTGTAATACAAATGCAAAAATATACAAACACAACCATAGTAGAAGAAAGTTTTTTGTATTTTTAATAGGTACATTTGTAAATGTATGAGAAGAACAAAAGAAAAAGAAAACCAAGGAAATCTGTCCTTGATTATATCTTAGCTGTGACATGCCTGATTTTTACTAAACAGTTTTTAGTTTATTAGCCTTAGCATTATAGTTAGACATGACTTGCCAACAGCATCGTTACATTTTGAGTTTTTCAGTGTACTCAGGGACTTGCTTCATAACTATACAAATAGTTTTGAAGTTCAGACAAATTAGTTTATTAAATTAACTTTAATTCAAAGAGGAGTAGATGGCGGAGGTGGTGGAAGGGGTAAAATAAGTGATGCTGCTGGGAAAAAATTAAGGAAAGGTAAGATTTAGATCAGGGGTCTCAAACTCAACTTACCTGGGGGCCACTGGAGGTAGATTCTGGGTGAGGCTGGGCCGCAACAAAAACTCGACAACATGAACACGTCTTCTGAACATTAACATTTCTTCAAACATAAACGTTTCTTTAGAACAGGCTTCTCTTGACTACTCCTTTCTACCAGATGTCTGGCAGCGCTTCTTGCGCAGACAAGCCACATTTGGCTTGAGGGAGGAAGCAGTTGAGACCCTCAATATGTCCTGAAGATGCTCATCAGTAAGTTTGGACCTGTACTTTGACTTGTTAAAGTTCATGGTAGAGAAGAGCTTTTCACACAGATATGTGCTCCCAAAAAGGCACATCTGAACATCCTGGAAATCTCAGGGAAGGTAGGGGGTAATTCTCTCAAAAACTGTCCAAGCTTGTCTGCTTTTCCACTAACTTCACTGAACTTGGCTTTGAGTTGAGAACTGCACTGTAAGTCAATAAGCTCCATTTAAGGCACAAGAGGAGCATTTTGTACATCAAAAGAAAAGGGGTCAGCAAAAATTTGAAAAATAGCCCTGTGTGTCTTTAAAGTCTACAAACCTGTCATTAAATTCCTTTTGTAGCTTTACAATAGTATCAGTATACCTTTCACCACTGAACGGTGTGCCTGCATCAATGAGTGCTTTGCATGCTGGAAAATGGCACAGGTTTTTTTGAGAGAGCTGAGCTTTCCAGAGCATGAGTTTAGTGGAGAATGCTCTGACATTGTCATAAGCAAAACTTACAAGCTGCTCCTACCCTTGTAGTTTCTTGTTCAGTATATTCAGCTCCTGTGTGATGTCAATAAGGAAAGCTGTCCATGAGCCATTTGCGATCACTCAGTTCAGGAACGGCCATCCCAACCTTCTTCATGAAGGCTTTAATTTCAGCCCTCAATTAAAAAAAATCTCTTCAGGACTTTTCCCCTGCTGAGCCAACATACCTCTATAAAATAGAGCACATCCTCATATGGTGACTATTTCCACCAAAAAAGCGCAGAACTGCCGGTGCTTTAAGCCTCTGGATCTGATACAATTAATGCATCTGGCAACAACAGACATCACATTGTCAAACTTCAGGCATTTGCTGCAAAGGGCCTGCTGATGGATTATGCAGTGCAGAGCGATGGCCTCCTCCACGCCCTCCTCTTCTAGTTTATTTTGAACAAGTGCCACCAGTCCATTTCTTCTCCCAATCATTGATGGTGCTCCATCCGTTGTTATTCCAGCAAAGCTCTTCCAAGTTAAACCAGCATCTATAATGGCATCACACAACTGTTGAAATATTTCCTGAGCTGTGGTCTGGTCATGCTTTGGAATTACTGAGCATCTCCTCCATTACTTCAAAATTGTCATCAACCCCACGGACATATATTGCAAGCTGCGCAGTATCAGTGATATCTGTGCTCTCAAGTGCTATGAAGTATGCCTGAAATTGTTTCACTTGTTTCACTCTGGACAGACTATACTTACAGCCTGGAGCATCCACTACTTTATAAACTCACCTTCTTTGAATGGCTTTCCCGCCTTTGCAATCATTTCACTCAGCACGTAGCTAGCTTCAACTGCCACATCACTTTCTTTGCTGGCTTTGCTAAAAAAATCTTGTTGCCAAAGCATACATGTTTTAAGATAGGTGACCCGTTTGTTTCTCTCGTGTCCCTGATATTTTGCATAGCATGCTGAGTGGAATAATGATGTTTGATGTTGTATTCTTTGTGCATGGCAACTTTCTCTGTGCATATAAGACATGTCGGGGTCCCCCTGTACTCAACAAAAAATAATTATGTCTCCCACTTCTCCCTGAATTGTCTGTGCTCATCGCTAATCTTTCGCTTAACAGTAGGTTTTGAAAAAGCCATGACTGGGGCAGGATAAATTTTTGTCACCTACTTGTCATCCTCCTTCATTACTTCATGTAATGAAGTCGTCTGTTTACAGACATGTAAACAGATGTTAGTCTGTTTTCTGTTTTTGTCTTGTCTTTTCCAGTTTTATTTTGAAATTTTCCCTCCTGTGTCATGTCCTCTGTCTTTTCTTCCTGATCCCTGTGTTTTCACTCCAGAATTGATTACCCTGGTGTGTCTTGTTACCCACCTGTGTCTGATTGTTTCCCTGTGTATACGAGTCCTGTCCTCCCGTGTCTCTAGTGCAAGTTTGTCACCTTTCCTGTGCTCAACTAGCGATTAGTTCCCTGTGATTGTCTTCCGTGTTCTGACCTGTTTGTTACTGACCCCGAGCTGCCTGCCTTAGACCCTTGAGACCTTTTTGCCTGTTTTTTGGACCTCCGAGCCTGCCTCTCCCATGAACGGATTTGATGTCTGTTGGACTGATCTGGTTTATGGACTTCGCCTGGTTAAACAGTATTTGCCTCTGCCTCTCCCTTTTCTGTACTTCTGACATCGTTCGTGCCTTTTTGTATTTTTGACCTTCTGCCTGTCCCCTGACCTGAAGCCTGATTACTCCTCGGACATTAAGCCTGATTATCTGACCACCTGGTACATGAACCCAAGCCCGCAGCCTGACTACACCTCCGGATTCTCCTCTCAAGACCCCGAAGAAACCCAAATTCAATTTATCACTGATTGTATCAATAAATTGTATTTATCTCCTTATTCTGATCTCCCGAGTTCATCTCTGCATTTGAGTCCTCACTCTGGGTGCGGTTCTGACATAGGTGAGGTGTGTTCATGGGAATTGGAGTTCTGAACGTCACCATTAATGAAGGGGAATGTAATGAGCAGCTATAAATAACTTGAGGGCCGCACTAATATTAATCTTTGGTATCAAGTGGGGCCCACAAATTCATGTGCTGTGGGCTGCAAACGGCCTGCGGGGCACGGATTTGAGACCCCTGATTTAGATGAAACAAATGCACACAAGTACGTAATTGGACAAAACTGCTAAATATAAAGTAACGTTATTTGATAAGTAGAAATGTCATGTATATCTCTTCTTTTTGTGTGTCTAAAGTTGGAGCTCCCCCTCAGCTTCTTCCCCCTCCCTTCTGCTATATCCTTACTGTCTCATTCTGTCTTTGTCTGACAATCTTGCAGATCAAAAATTACAGATTTTGCTCCGTTTTTTTTTTTTTTTTTTGCAGCTTTTTTATGTGTTCGTTTTGTTTTTGTAAATGTATCATTGACAGTTGCCTTTCTCTGAGCAGAAAGCCTTACAAATGAGCAGATGGGGAGCTGACAGTCTTGGAGCTCCAACAATGAAGCAGGGCAGAAAGCAACACGTCAGGAAGTAGCTGTTAATGGGAGCACTACACATGTACACTAGGGATGTATATCTTCACCACTGAGGCCGATTCGATATGCACCTCAATATGCTGCCACAGATACATTTACAATACACCGAGGCCTTTGTCGATATGATGCGTATCAAAAATGGTCTGATAATGATATAACTTGATTACAAAGATTATGTTTGATATGATGCGATCCCCTTTGATGCAGTTACCTACGGTTCGAGTGTATTATCCCATATCTATATGGTTGTTTTTTTTATTGAGCAAACAATAAACCCTATTCTTAAAAAAGGACAGAACCAAGCAGATAGAGTACATTTTATTTTTAAAAGGAAACCCATACTCCAAATTATTCTGTCCCTACAATGTTACAAAAGGTGTAAAACTTTACTGTTAAACAGTTTCAGAAACTCAGTAGTAATAAGCACAGTGCAAATCTAAGTGCAAGTATAAAAATAAAACTATAACTGGCAGCCAGTAACAGCTGCAGTAAATAATACTCTTGAATAAAGATAATAATTTCCAAAGTGCTATGTCCCTAGCATTCCTGCGTATGAGGAGGAAAAGTATTGTGTGGTTTCTAATAGAAACTAAACAAGTAAAAATAACTTTTCCCAACAAACCTTTAACTGCTCATAAATTTGTGCAAAAAAACAAAACCAAAAAAAAAAAAAAAACATCAGCTACTGGCAGTCAAACAATTCTGTAAGTGCCATAAACTTGACATGACGTATCATGTGGTTGTCAGGTTCGTTGTGCTACTGGCATACTTGATAGCCGCTCGGCATCGTTTGCAGATTGCGTGTGTTTTGTAGAGTTGACAGTCTCGCTTGAAAAACCCGAAATATTGCCACACGTTTGATTTGTGTGTCTTTCTTGGTGCACTGAATATCTCATCGCTGCTAGTGTCATTCTTGTTTCCCATTTTTGTTGTGTGTATTGTGTAGCAGCCAGCTGTTTGCGTCAGTGAAGGAGAAAGCGATGCTGCATTCATGTTGCCTTGGGAAAACACCTCGCAGGTACAATAGTTGAGTTAACCATGGAATTTACCGATCAGACAGCCTAGAAGAGATGCGCTGTGAATTCACCCGTACATCGCAAACATTTCTATCGGACCATCGATATGAATCGGTTAATCTCGTCATCCCTAATGTACACGTATTTGTCATCTATAGGACATCCATTTTTAGACACTTGCCTTTTCCATAACATCAGAATTTACTCGTATAGATTTCACTTATGTTTTATCTATTATGAGTCGCAGTGAGTTCACCAACAGGCTAAGCTTAATATTTCCACAATTAACTGAGTAACTCACTTATTTTAAAAGCTCTAAAAGTTATACAGAAGGTGCTAATGTGGCTTCTTTATTTTTGGTGTATCTTGTGTGTGTATGTTTGAGTAGTTTACCTCAGGCTGATGCCTTATAAAAGTCTATTTTTAGTCTGATCCCTCTGCCAGGAAAAAACAAAACAAAACATTAGTAGTGCTGTTAAAGAAAAAACAATATTAAAATGATCATATGTACTTTACATGTTGTCTGTTGTACAGGTTATTTATCAATATGTTTCTTGGCTACCAGATCATTTTTAAAATGCCTTGCAAGTTATTGGGCATAGGTAATCTTAGGATACTCCGTTCACAAAAATATATATTGATTTATGTTGGTGATGTGTTTGTTTAACCAAACCATTAACTAAAAAGCAGTTGCAGCCATTGAATGCTGTAAAGCAGGGGTCTTCAACCCTGGTCCTCGAGGCCCACTATCCTGCATGTTTTAGATGTTACCCTCTTCCAACACAC
>JAQQZY010062340.1:0-10069 GCA_030068375.1 Ostorhinchus rueppellii | reverse complement strand
CAAATGAAATTTGCAGTCAAAAGCTACATATGGAGTTAGATACAGAAGAAATCCGCCATTACCGAAAAAGTGATTTTGAGAATAACTTTGAGCGCAGACCTCCGCCAAGGCAGTGTTTGATCTTCACCAAAATCTAATTGATTGGTCCTTGTATCATTCCCAAGGTATCCTGGAAATTTCATCGAAATCCGTCCTTAACTTTTTGAGTTATTTTGTACACAGACAGACAAACAGACTACAAACAGATAAACGCCGGCAAAGGAAGGATACAAGGAAAAATTCATCAATCACGTCTACAACTACTGCTGCTTGTTTATCTACCTGGATTTTTCTGGTGAATTGATATTGCAGAAGTTGATGTTTCACTCTGAAGCCTCTGAACGTCCAGAAACAGACACATCTGATACAACTGAAAAGCAATAAAGCTTCATGTTACTTTATTATTTACATGTATTGATGGGATTAATTGTTCAAAAATCATTACACATTTTCGATCAGTGGATGCTTTTGCTGCTGGTGGTTGTTTGGGTCAAATATGTTGAGGAAGCTGTGGTCTAATAAAGACTACGGCAGGACTAATGGGAAAAAAAACAGTCCTTATCACGACACTATGTTGTTTTTTTGTCCTCGGTCTGCATCTCTAGTTGTCACATTATTTTCTTTTCCCCATTCTTTCTACCGACTGGTCCCACTTCACGCGACCCTGCAACCATTACCGCTGGCGATCATATGGGACGAGCGGTTTTCTGAAATATTCAGTCGGATTTCACAAACGAAGGGACTCTGTGAAGCCAGAGAGCAGGTTGTGGTATAATAGCAGGCGACTGGGAAACAATCAGAAGGGCATATCGTAAGTGAAAACCACCCAGCTGACATCCTCTGAGAAGACTCCAGTTCCGGCCTTTTATAAGATTTATATTGGAAGCCTGCTGAGAATAGTTGAAAGAGGAATGAAATGGTCCAAAGCTCGAGTTAGCTCCCCATTGAGAGAGTAATTTTCAGTTGAAAGTGCAAGAAAAGGGTCAATTTTAGATGGGTCAAAATTGATTAGAGAAAAGGAAACGTGCATCGCAGACGGAGTTGGAGCTCATAATTGCCCTGTATGGGGTCATTTTACTCAATCTTGTGTCACTGCACAAGCCCATAACATATTTGGAAAATGGTATCCAACAACTGGATTGTGCTTGATTATTCCTTTCCTTCCAAATGGAGGGAAAGCACTGAATGTTCAAGTGTTCTCTTTGCCAAGGACATGCACCTCATTATGTAATCAAAGCAATGCAAATAAAAAAGGATCGTACTCGGACAATGTCTGCCCGAGCTGCCTCCATGCAGAAAACCAATATGTTTGGCCAATGAATATTTCATTCCAATCCAAAGTCCAGACAATAAGATTCTCCGGATGCACTAACAGCCGCATAAATTCTACCTTGATTTTGTTCTGTCACCACTGAGACCTAGTAAGTGCTCAATTTCATGCTTGATCAAGTATTGCACTTGTTTAAATCCAATGTTGGTGAGTGTGAAAGCAGAAAAAAATTGCTCTTTTTTGTGGAGACTGGAAATGTTAATGAGGCCTAAAGTGTGTCCATTGAAAAGGTTAATGGCAACGCGAACTCTTCAGGGGTGACATTTTGGTAATATGGGGGTCTGAATCACTCTAAAACAGATTTGCTGACCTGTACATCATTGAGATCTAAGATGCGACGGCGTCAGATTATGAGCTGTCGAAATTTTTCTGCATCTCTTGAGTTGATCAAGAAAAAGACTGATGACTTTTCGGATTGGTTCATGATGAGAATTTACACCAGGGGTGTCAAACTCATTTTGGTTCAAGGGCCATAGCGAGACCATTGGGACCTCAAGTGGGTTGGACCAATAAATAATAAACCAAAATTTTGCCTGGGCTTTAATATGAAAGTTAAGTTCCATTATGAAAATGTGAAGAACCTGAAATACTTTTTTTTTTTAAAACATACATGCAATTTCAAAAAATTTTAGTCTGGTAAAGTTTTCTGTTGTCTTCCACTTTTTTTCAATTTTCGCACAATTATCAGATCACAGTGGGTCTACAAAAGCAGAAAGCATTTTACACACATAATATTGCTAAAAATTCCAATTATATTTGTTCATCCAGGTCATTTTATTTTCATTTTATTGTGACAGAATAGTCTGTAAATGTCAATATTTACCTCCGCCAAGGAGGTTATGTTTTTGTCAGGGTTTGTTTGTTAGCAACATAACTCAAAACGTTATGGACAGATTTTGATGGAATTTTCAGGAAATGTCCATGCTGGTTCAAGGAAGAGATAATTAAATTTTGAAGGTGATCCGGATCACCGTCTGGATCCAGGGATTTTTTTTTAATGATTCTTTATCACTGCGAGATAGGGCATGGAAGCACAGAACTACATATGAGGTCATTCAGCACCATTTAGTGGAGGAAAGTACAAACACTACCTTGGTGGAGGTCTGCACTCTCTGAGTGCTTTTCTAGTTTTATAATGTAATTTAGCTTTTTTATTTTTTTACAATAAACTAAGAAGAAAATTTGGAGTTGTCACTATCTATAAGTTATAGTGTTTTTTGTTTTTGTTTTTTAAATCATTATTATTGTTATTACCCTACCCCATAAAGGGGAGGCGAGGGATACTGTTTGTGGTTCACTTTATTGGTTTGTTAACACTTTAGCAGCAAAACTATCAGTTGAATTCATAGCAAATTGAGTTTATAGATTTCCAGTGGCCTAAAATAGATGTCATTACATTTTGGGAAAAGTAGGTCAAAGTATAAAAAAAAGGTTATGAATTTTTAAAAATATTTTTTCTTCTCCTATTTACTTATAATAGGCAAAATTTCAAACACTCATAAAATATCAATTTTGTTTCAATTTACTTCAAACATGGCAGATGTATAGAGGCAACTGATATACTGACATCAGCACATACATAACATGATGACATCAACTGGATCGATTCCAAAATAAGGTTCAATATGCGGTAGGGGTGGGGTTTGTTGTGCCTGGAACCAGTTGTTATTGTTGTTCTTGTGAACTTGGGCTGGATTGGACCATTTGGTGGGCCGGTTTTGGCCTGCCAGCCTTATATTTGACACCCCTTCTTTAGACTATGAAACAAAAGATTAAATCCAGACTACAAGGTCAACATTTCATGTAGTCTGGACCTGTTCTGTATCTGTAGTTAATAGATTAGAGACTGTGGATCTGTTTTAAAAAGTCAGATAGTCGTATCCACTGTCGACTTTGAGGGTTTTTATTGTGAGGTTC
The DNA here is from genome assembly GCA_030068375.1 of Ostorhinchus rueppellii. NCBI lineage: Eukaryota > Metazoa > Chordata > Actinopteri > Kurtiformes > Apogonidae > Ostorhinchus > Ostorhinchus rueppellii. Next base: position 6,783 of record JAQQZY010062340.1, on the reverse strand, counting down.
AAACACAATATCATGTCTGTTCCATAAGACTTGGGGGGAGGTCGTATCGATTGTTTTATTCTATATAATGTCATAGAGGTGACATCAGAGACGACAAATGATGCCCAAGCTGGCCTCATGACATCCTGTCATGTTAGACCTTGCTATTTTTCATGACTTGTTCCATCATTTCTGTGGCACAGACCGACAAAATCTCAAAGTCGTCTGCTCTAAATACGGCAAAATGATAAGTATTTACCTCAAGTTGTCTTTGAAGAATTAACTGCTTATACTGTCCATTTATTTTTTTGCCCTTTTTAGGGTTTTCTGAAGACAGCCCCTCCAGACCCTGTTATTTGTTGACTTTTGGTACATTTATTTGCTAGCGCCTCCTTTCCAATGACATCAAGTACGTCATCAAAGTCGACAAGAGGCGATTCATCAGGGAACAACATGTCATCTGTCATGTCGTGTCATGTCGGCCACAGCACAGCAAGGATTTATGACTCGATCATCACCTTATCTGACACGGTGACCATCATATAATATGAACCAGACTGAATTTTAGGTGGGCGATATGCTAATTAGTGACTGAATGTAGTTGTCATGCGATGTTTTGTAGGTATCTTTGGTTCTGGAGTTGTATGTTTTCTGATGTTCCATTACTTGCGTCATAGTTGTGTTGGTAGTTGTTCTTTTTTCAGTTTTTGTGTCTTTCTCTCATCTTTTCGTTCACCATAACTCAGTGGTTCTCAACTGGTCTGACTTCAGAACCCACTGTCACCCCTCAATAGTCGCTTTTCCATTGACCCTCAAATATCACAAATATAACTTGCGCATAAAAATTTACCTAATGGAAAAAAAAAATTGCCAAAACTCTTTGTTTTTCGAATAAAAGTTTTTGCGCTCGTAAGAGGTGGTTTTGGTACGAAATTGGTATATTACGCAAAACTGCAATGGAAATATGTGGACGGATGTTACAACAAGCAAAGAAGAAGAGTTTTAAAAAGAAACATGGTGCAGTATGTGAGGACATACCAGGAAACTGAATAGTTTTCTAAATTTAGTACAGGATAGAGGGTATTATATAATAATGAATATATCTGTAAATCAACACCATATTTACGTTCGTCACCATGTTTATGGAAGGACTTCTCGTGTCATCTTGCGATACTAAATAAACAAATTATTGCATTTGTGATTTAATGGAAAAACCAATGTTACGCACTTCTGTTTTTTTTCAACATATAGTAAATATCGGTAAAGTTTTGCACATGAGCCGAAAGGAAAAGTGACAAATGACAAGCCAAGACTGAAATTTATAACCGTTAAACTAATATAATCATTTCGCCAGAAGATGATGTTTTGTACTTGAAATAATACAGAATATCACAATATGCCAAAACAGAAGACAGTGATGTTTGATGCTAAGGATTTCCTTTCCGATCTGATACCGAGTAAAATTCGGGCTAGCCTCGGCGATACTGATCTGATACCGATACTTTGTACAAATTCACTTGATGTGTGGAAAATCTAAATTTAAAAAGTATATTTCAAGTCATAACTTCATAAAGAATACAACACATGAGAGAAAGGATGGTGAAATTATTAAGAAGTATTATAAAAATGAAAACTTGCACATTAATTCATCGTTAACATGAAACATGAAAATACTGAACATGTGACTTCCACAAAAGCATTGAACACTGACACTTTCCCTTATTCACAAGTTTTTTTTACGGAATAATAGCATATTTACTGTTTTTACTTTAATACTTTAATCTGTTCCGTTTTTTGCTCAGAAGCTTTCCTGCCTTTGAAAAAGACTCTCCCTTGTGATACAGAAGTGGCAGTTAATCCCAGGTATTTTAGGGCTGGGAAGGACTGCCACAGTACACACTTACTGAGGTGAAAGAACAAGTAGTTCCCACCAATCACGTATCATTTGGACAAGATCCCAAGAGTTTAGCTATTTTGCACTATGTTCCTGATGTACATTACCTCAAATAAAAGTCTCAAAAAGTGTAAGTATAATAAAAAGTATTGATATTTTTGAATCGATTGTGAAGATCTGGTATCGGAGATGTTGATATTTTAGAACTGATCAACACGAGAAGGTGCGTTTAATGATAAACCAAACTGACCAGCAGGTGGCGATGATGATTACGGAAATACTCCCTAAATTAGGTTCATTTTAACCAAAACCAAGCGTGCACTCAGTTAAACACACTTTGTTCTCATTGTAGATAAAACCACATCTGATGTCGTCATTGTCAAACCTAAGTTTCGCCGTAATTTGAACAGAAACTTTTGGGTCTATAGGCGTGTTTCCACTACACTGGTCCCGGGACTTTTTCGGGGGAAGGTACTTTTGACTGGACTGCGAGTTGGCCTGGTCCTCTCCGTTGTCTTCATTACAATAATAGTCCTGTAAGAATCTTGCGACGACGTCATCATATCGCGTCCGTTTCTGTAGTAACGCCACTAACAGAAAGCAACAAAACAAAGCAGCAACAGAGGAGGAAATCGCAACAAGACTGGACATGGACACGGACGAAGTTGGGATGTTTGTTGGGTTTGTGCTGTTGCTGTACAGAGTAATGGTATCAGAAATCGTCGTGTTGTGAAATTCCTCCAGCAACTATCCTTTTAAAGTTGGAGGTTGTTTGTCGTGATCTGCTAATGTCATTTGCGACAACCAACCTGCACGAGTTAGCCACTAGTACCTCCCAGCGACTCTACCGGGCTGTTCTCGAGTACCTACCCTAAAGCAGGTACTCCGTTAGTTCCTGAAAACAGCCCAGTCAGTGGAGACACGCACATACCGTGAAGTTCCGATAGTGGAAACACGCCTTATGCTGTGAAATGTCTGGTGTTAATGAGCATTACAGCGCATTACTGCCACCTAGTGTTGAGGAGTGTGAATAGACGGCACTCAGCCCCACAAATAATAAAGCAGAGGATTGGTTTCGTAACATTATTTTTTCCAAAGCAAAAGCAGACGACCCACTGAAAACAGGTTTGTGACCCAATTTTGTGCCACAGCCCAGCTGATAATCACTGCCATAACTGGTTTTAAATTTAAGTAGGTTCAATTTACAAAACAACAAAATAAATGAATATATAAAACAAAATAAATGAATATTCAAAACAGCAAAATAAATTAATATAGAAAACAAGTAAATAAATTAATTTACAAAACAAAAAAATGAATATACGAAACAAATAAATATCCAAAACAAAAAAATAAAGGAATGTACAAAACAAAATAAATGCATATACAAAACAGCAAAATAAATGAATGTACAAAACAAAAAAAAAAGAATATACAAAACAACAAAATAAATGAATATATAAAACAAAATAAATGAATATTCAAAACAGCAAAATAAATTAATATAGAAAACAAGTAAATAAATTAATTTACAAAACAAAAAAATGAATATACGAAACAAATAAATATCCAAAACAAAAAAATAAAGGAATGTACAAAACAAAATAAATGCATATACAAAACAGCAAAATAAATGAATGTACAAAACAAAAAAAAAAGAATATACAAAACAACAAAATAAATGTATACAAAACAACAAAATAAATGAATATACAAAACAAAAACAATGAATATACAAAACAACAAAATAAATGTATACAAATAAATGAATATACAAAACAAAAAAATGAATATACAATACAAAATAAATGAATATATAAAACAAAATAAATGAATATTCAAAACAAAATACATGAATCTACAAAACAGCAAAATAAATAAATTTATAAAACGACGAAATAAATGACTATATAAGAGAACAGCTGTCCACTGGAGTGACTCGCATGCATGAAAGGGTTACATTTAATTGGGTTCAAAGCATAAAACCGGCTCCATTCTTGGATAGTAATCTGTCAAACCCAATATTTACCCAGAAACAGACAGTGTTGTGAAAGCAAGGTTAACCTGCTGCTACATGTGATGTGTTTAATGAATGAGCTTCCCATACCCACAGGCATGAACGTGATCGAAGAGCAATTGATGTCAGGGCATTCTTCATTAAATTAATTAGTTATATGGACATGTGACGAAGCCATATTCACAAATTAAGATGTTTGAGTTAAGGGTAGGTAAGGGATATGTGCACCGTGACCATCAAGTAGCATCCATGTGGTCGCTAATCAAATAGCTTTAGAACCGTGGGGAACAAAAATAAATAAATAAAAGCACAGGACAGTTTAGATGCTTGGTCATAATGGCAAGCACTCAAAATTCAATTTAGTTTGATTATGTGAAGTCACTAATGATGCATAATTACCTCAAGACACCTGATAATTTTAGGTCCAGACCTTAAATATGTATATAGAAGAAACCCAAAAACTTTTCTAAGAGCAAAGCCGTGGTGACAGTAGGACCGAAGAACGTTTTTAATCGGGCTTCTTCTTGGCCGCCATCTTCCTTAATTTTTGAAACAAAGCATTTATTGACATACTCCGTGAAAACCATGAAACAAAAACATTTTTAATGCTGCTAATCGGATGTTTTCTCACATTTTAACACACTATAATACGAGTTATTACTCACTCAGATAATATACAAAATAATACTAATAATAATAATTTCTGTTTAAAAAAGAAAAAAAACAAACCTTAAATTATAGTCCAGTAATGATTAGGAATTTATTTACACTCAAATATGTTTGTTTGTGCAGATCAGGTTTATCAAGAACAGCTATGAATGTCAGTGTATGGGATTATTATTTTATTTTTACTAGTTTATTTGACAGGGAATATGCATAATTATGAACATTGCTATGACAATTAGTAAAAATGAGAAAAGCACTCAGAGAGCGCAGCAGACCTCCGCCAAGGTAGTGTTTGTACTTTTTTTTTCTTTTTTTTTTTTTTACCTCTGTCAAGGAGGTTATGTTTTTGCCAGAGTTTGTTTGTTTGTTAGAAACACAACTCAAAAAGTTATGGACAGATTTTGATGAAAATTTCAGGAATTGTCCACTCTGGTTTTAAAGATAGTGTTTGTACTTTTTTTTTTAAAAGGTAGTATTTGTACTTTTTTTTTTTTAAAGGAAGTGTTTGTACTTTTTTTTTTAAGGTAGCGTTTGTACTTTTTTTAAGGTAGTGTTTGTACTTTTTTTTTTTAAAGGGAGTATTTGTACTTTTTTTTAAGGTAGTGTTTGTACTTTTTTTAAGGTAGCATTTGTAGTTTTTTTTAAAAGGTAGTGTTTGTACTTTTTTTAAGGTAGCATTTGTAGTTTTTTTTAAAAGGTAGTGTTTGTACTTTTTTTTTTAAAGGGAGTATTTGTACTTTTTTTAAGGTAGTGTTAGTACTTTCCTCCACCAGATGGCGCTGAATGACCTCATATGCAGCTCTGTGCCCCCATGCCCTATCTCACAACGATAAAGAATCCTTTAAAAAGTTCCTGGATCCAGACAGTGATCTGGATCGCCTCCAAAATGTAATCATCTCTTCCTTCACCCAGAGCGGACATATCCTGAAAATTTCATCAAATTCCATCCATAACTTTTTGAGTTATGTTGCTAACAAACAAACCAACAAACCCTGGCAAAAACATAACCTACTTGGCGGAGGTAATAACTACTTTTCATCTGCAGTCCCTAGGCAGGTGAGAAAACATAAAAACAGCCAACATCTGTACAACACTCATTCACCATGATCATGAAATAAATAAATACAAATACACAAGGATATATGATACATAAACATCCACTCTGTTGGCTGATGTACGTAAAACAACCAAGCCCATGAATATAAAAGCTGTCGAATAACTGTCCACTATAGTGACCTGTATGCATGAAAGGGTTAATATAATAAAACAGAGAAGAAGTCCCTCTACAATCCTATAATATATTGTATAATGTTCCACAGTTCAGTATTTCGTGCTATTTTAGAGGTTTAAGGGGCAGCTGTGTGAACTATCAGCTGCAGATGAGGTTGAACACCAGACCCAATACTGAGGTTTCCAATTACCCAACAGTGGAAGCAGAAGGAATGGAGAAACAGGTGGCGCCTTTAATTGCTTTTTGTAACCCCAGAAGCATAGAGTGAGAAGGAGCCGAGCTGTGGGAGGCCCACTGGGAAACCAGGCATTCGCCGATGTCTCTGCAATTGGTTTTAGTAAAATATAATACTAGGGTCAGTAATAACTAGCAAAGATAATATGCACTTTTGTAAGACCTGCATATCTAAAAGGCAATTGCTGAGCTATATTGGCTTGGTGAGCTTAATAAGAACACTGGATAGTGGCCAACGTGCATCATCACAAACAGACGAGGTTGCATTTGTCTGAGTGCGGTATTGTTTAATAAATATAAATGTAAATCCCGTTGTGTAAGCCGTGTTTGGGATTTTTCCAGTCCATTTGAGTCTTTTCCCAAATATAGAAATGTTTTATTAATTGCGCTTTGGGCTGTCCTATCATTTTAGTCAATGATTAATTGTCATACAAGCAATTGCAAATATCAGCAAATATAATTATTCGTGTTTTTTTTTTTTTTTATGCCAGTGTTTTTACGCTAAATAATTACAATGCACAAAAAGAAAATGAGGATCTATTTAACCCTTACAGACCAAACATCCACTGACGATCAAAAAGGATTGGGTATATTGGGTATGTATGTTCATGGAGCGACACGGTGGCGCAGTGGTTAGCACTCGTGCCTCACAGCAAGAAGGTCCTGGGTTCGATTCCTAGTCACTGGTGGGGCCTTTCTGTGTGGAGTTTGCATGTTCTCCCCGTGTCTTCGTGGGTTTTCTCCGGGTACTCCGGTTTCCTC
>JAQQZY010062264.1:0-10072 GCA_030068375.1 Ostorhinchus rueppellii | reverse complement strand
CAAAGGCCCCTCTCACTCACAGTATGTGAGTGTTAGAGGGGCCTTTACCCTGTGGGCGAGGTCCCTAATAATAATAATAATAATAAAAATTTGAACTTTGACCTATTTTTCCCAAAATGCAACCACATCTATTCTGAGTCACTGGCAATATACAGACCAAATTTGGTACGAATTCAACCAACAATTTTACTGCTACAGACATGTGAGAATTCACCCATTGTAAGTAAATGGGGAAAAAAACATTTCAAAAATTCATTAATTTTTTTTTTAATCTTTGACCTACTTTTCCCAAAATGTAATCAGATCTACTCTGAGTCACTGGCAATATATAAACCCAATTTGGTATAAATTCAACCAATAGTTTTACAGCTGGAGTGTTAACAAACAAAGTGAACCAAAAACAATACCCTTGCCTCCACTTTGGGGGGGCGGGGTAAACATAGACAATCATCACATTATCTTTGAATGAAGACAAATTCTACCATGAAAGTTAACATTAAAAAAACTTTTAACATAACTTTTATGCAGATGTGAATGTCTAAATGATATATTGATGCATCTCCGATAAGAATCAGAAAAATAGAACTGCATGACAACAGAAACTTCATCACATATTTAGTTGTAATAAATACACTGCATTCACACTGGTTTGGATGTCATTACTGTTCTTTCACCAACATGTCATGTAACGTTAAATTAAATTAAATAAATTTTTCAGCAATAAACCAAGCAGAAACGCTGTTACAGATGAACACACAGATGAAAACCAATCCTGACAGATACCTTCATACAACAAGGACCTGTTACCAAGTCGTGGTCAGCCCCCTCCCCCATATGCCCCGCCCACAAACCCAACCCCCTCACGCTGCCTCTTAATGCCACAGCCCAGAAAAGCACAGCTGAAGATGTTCTGCGGATTATCCCTGTAAGGAAACCACGTGCCTGCGTACGTGCACATCACATTTGCATCCACCTAAGTTAATCTACTGAACACGCACACCACACGGGCTACCGGCCAATCACGTCTGTAGCTAGCGGAGTGGCTATTCTGCTTCACGTGACGTCGCAGTTAGGTTTACCCACCTGGGCCGCCCTGTGTGATGCCACTGAGAGACAACTCCATGGCCAATGCGAGTGCTGCTGGGCGCTCTCCCTACTTTCTGTGGAAGGGGAAGTGCTGCGACTAAGCCTGACTCAACCGTTTAATGCCATTATTAACTCTACTTACAGCTTTAGCCAACCAAGACAGCGCCCAGGAGAGAGGAGTACACCGGCAGGGCCCTCCCACCTCTACTTTTGCATAAACGCCCTCCAGAACAGCTGCTAATATGTTTGCATTTCAGAATTGGCTACATAAAAATACTGCTGCTGTGTATACACTTTGATGCAACGTGATAAAAAGAAGAATCGTAACGGAAAGGCTAGGAATTTATTCAGCAGCTGCAAAAGGAATAATGTGTCACTTTTCATTATTATGCATGTTTGAGCATAAAATAACATGCATGTAATAAGAAAGGCTACAGTGGAACGGTAGAGCCTTTGCACATTTATGAGAAGCGTCTCTTGAGATGTGCAGCGTTCAGAAACAGAAGGAGAGAGGGGAAGAGAAATGTTTTCATTAAGTGCCCAGAAACATCTTATTATTTTCACCCAATTTTCTCCACCTCAAAACTGCAAATGGCTCATCAAAAAAAAAAAAAAAAGAGTAACAAGTGCACAAAATAAATTTGCAGCCGTGTTTGCAGGGCTCCACTTTTCTCCTTTCTTTAAATGTGAAGATTATCTGTCTCTGATTAACACTGAAACCTATGTTGCCTAGCAACACACAATTAAGAAGTATGCCCTCCGATTGTGAGCAAGAGCTGCCCATTATCAGATAAAGTTACTGAAGCAACAAATGTCAGCTACATGCAAATGAGTTTGTTGTGCTAAAAGCGTGTTGAGGACGGGGGGGAAACAAATGTTTGTGCTGCGACCTTGGAAAAGCTGCATCTATGTATCAAACTCCAAAGGGGACTTCCCACATCTCTGCCCCCCACCCCCACCCCCATCTTGATCCAAACTCCTCATTTTCTAATTTCCTTGACAACACATGAAGGCAAACCACTTCATAAAAGTCATTCCATTACAACAGGTGCAGCACCCCACAGACCCATTACCCAGACAGGAGGGATCCAGGTTTACACAGCTGAAAGCAAGGTTAAAAGATTTAATTCTTCCCCAAGCTCATCAGCTCTCATCAGTAGGCAGATATATCAACTTGTTAAAAGGAGAAACCAAGGCCTTTATTTATATAAATGGCCTGAGATGAAGCCTCGCTGGAGAAATCCCTCTCATTAAGCCCAACACAAAAGCTGCCAAACTCCTTGCATTAACCTTGTAGGAAAAACAAATACGTTCTGCTAAAATCTACATAATTAAACGCCTGGTGTGTCGACTGAAGAGGATACAACTAAGAAACAAAACAGCAAAAAGTAGATGCAGAAGATCTAAGCTGCAGATCATATGTTTTTCAAATGTGCTGTGAAGAACAAGCAGATGATTCTAATGAAGCGTTTCCACTACAGGTGCTTATTTTGGTGCTAAAATAAAGACTGATACCTCCATTTACTGCACACTTCAAATAAACAGGGACTACTGGGTGTTCTGTGTCTGCTATTTTAGAATCCTCTGTATTACTTCAACGTTCTGTGACATTTGCAGCTGGGAAAAGAGGTGCAGTTTGCATATATAAACTGAGAAAATGTACATTCAACACACAAACACGAACACGGATGGAATCTCAAACAGACAACAGGGCGTCTAAAAAACAGTTACCTATTATAGTGTACACAGCTTTACATCCAATTAGCATAATTGGATTTGAGGGAGTTAAGCCGCCGATTAGGAGAGAGTACAGAGTAAAATAGAAAGGCATGACAGAAACTTTGCATGCAGTAAGAAAATAAACGTAGAAATACAAGACGAGCTGGAGTTTTATGCGTCAGGTTGAAAAATAGTTAGAAAATAGACATGAATTCCCACTGATTGCTTTGACATTGTATATCGTTTCATGTATTTTATTGTTCAATTACTGAGTAAATCATGATACCATGGTGATAAAGTATATAAATCAATTTCTCAGTGACTTCAAATTATTCTGATTTTTTTTTTTTTTTTAAGTGCCATAAAAAGACTGAAAATTGTTGACCTCAATAACTGGAGTGCTGTTCACATAAATGTTTCAACTTGGTGATGAGACAGGATCCCCTCAGGCAAATGACACAACTCTGTTGCAATACATGTATAAATAGTTGCGTAATTTTAAAAAAAGACCTCTGAGAGCAAAGCTGCTTAACTTGTCAGATGCATCATACATGCTACTCCTCCATTCAAAAAGCCTGTCAGTCGCATTTTTATGCCCAAAATCAATCTTTAACTGCTCTGAATAAAACCGAGCACAGTATCAAATCTGTCTATAGATCTAATCTATTAGAAAACAAAAAACAGACACATTGAATTATCACAGAAAATGTTCAGGAAAAGAGCGTTGACTATTCAACACAAACTGGCAGAAAGCGTGAGAACTGTCTAGAGCGCACAAACAGAGAAGATATAAGAAAACTAGTGACATTACTTGTGTCAGGTGTGGTGATCATGGTTGAGACTATGACAGGTGGACCAGTGCGGCGTCCTACCATCTTGGGGTTGTTAAGGTTTTGCGCTTGGAGAGTGGCAGAAGAAGTGACAGGAACAATGGCACTGTCGGGAACAGCATTGATTCCTTTCCGGAGCAGTTGGGGGCTGTGAAGGGGGCTTGGCGCCGCTACTGGGGATGCTGGGGGGAGGTTGGGGGCTCTCTTCATCAACTCAATGGGGGAATAGGAGCCAGAGAAGGTTTTAGGCGCCGCTCCAGGGGTGCCAGGAGCTGGTGGAGGCTGCTGTCCAAGAGCAGACATTGCAAGGCCGGTGTGGGGATTGTACATGGAGAGGGGTCTTGCCTGAGTTACAGGATTGGTGTATCCTCCGGGGCTGACTGGGAAGGCTCCAGTTGCCATGGGCCGTGCTCCTGGGTAGGTGGTAGTCTCCAGAAGGTGTTGGGAGGGGGCGCTGCTGGGTCTCCTACCCAAGAACTCTCCCATTCTAGGGGAGACGGTCTGGATGGTGGTGGGGGGTTGCTGCATCAGGCTTGGATCCATGCTCAGACCCTGAGGCTGCATGTACAGATCATTACGGTGGCTGAAGCTGTTTGATCGAGCGCGCATCGCCGCCCCACCTGTTTTGCAGCTTAGCACCACACGGGAGAGGACACGAGCCTGAGCCAAATTAGGCGCCACAGAACGGATGTCATGGTCCTCCATCATACCCATCATGCCCATGCTGTCGAAGCCGTGTTGCAGCAGTAGAGTGATGGTGCTTTCAGCCAAACCCTCGGCACGCAGAAAAGCCAAGAAAGTCGGATCCACCATCTTCTTAGGGTCAGTGGCGCTGGGGTGGTGAGCAGGCAGGCTGGAGGTCACGCCAGGAGTAGCAGCCACCATAGCAGAGGTGGGGTCATAGCTTGGGTCGTAAGGCAGTCTCTGGGAGGCAACAGCTCCATATGGCCTGGGGAGAGCTCCGTCCATTCCCTGAGTAGCTGGGTCCACCGCTGAACTGGTGGCAGCTGGCTGGCGAGGGTCCAGGGGCAAGATACCGTTATAAGCTTGGCGGGCAGTGAGGGACGGAGGCTCAGTGGCGTAAAGAGGAAGAGGGGGCTGGACCCCGTAGACCGCAGGAGAGGGAGAGCTGCCGCCAATGCGCTGGACGCCTGGGATCACCTTAGATCCCAGTGCTTCTCTGTACAAACGGCTCAGCTCAAGAACAGGAGGGGGAGGAGGTGGAGGAGGAGGCGGGGGAGGAGGGGGAGGAGGAGGTGGTGCAGGAGTAGGTGTAGAAGCAGAGGCTAACATGGAAGGTGTGGCCCTTGCTTGTCCCTGATCCCAGGTGGACCTCACCCCCCCGGGGCTGGGCCCATAATGCGAGGCTGATCTGGTGAGCAGTGGCCGGTTATCCCTATAAAACCCAGACTCCTCAGGTATCTGACCAGATAAGGTTGTGTCAGTCTGGTAGTAATCCTGCGGAGCTATAGAAACCCCGTCTGCCATCACCACCCTCTGGTAGAGGCTGCTCCCCAGGTCAGGTACAGAGTTCTTTCGGAGCAGCTGCCGGTCAACGTGAAGACAGGACTCCAGACCTGGTTCCATCTTGTCAGGGTGACGGTGAACCCACACTCCGGCGTCTCCTCCTCCCAAAGCTAAAGAATTCCTTCGTCCCGCAATCGTGCCGCAGACCTGACAGCGACTGGAGGGCCTGTCACTGTACCCGTCAGTCCACTGTGGACCGCGCTGGCCCAGAGAGCCACCGAAATGCGACTGCTCACTTAGGTTCGTCATCAGTGAAGACAATAAGGAGGACAGCTATAAAAGCGGAAAATAGAGCCGGGTGTTGGGTTTCAAACTCTCCTGTTACACTCCCCCCTGAATGCAAAGGGAGGAGTGTGGAGGAGAAAAGGTGAAGCATGAGGTACCCTTTTACCTGATCTGCAGCTGTAGACACCCCCCTCCCCTTCAGCCTTAAGTCTGCACTATCATGTAGCTCCCTGCTGGCAGCCTATCTAAATAATTCAGCCCTGGAAACACTAGAAATCTGTGAGAGGACAGGCAGAAGACAACAAACACGTAGAAATATACACAAAAACAAGCCACGAAAAAACCAAAACAAAACACACACCTTTAGGGCAAGTCTCCACTCCACTCTACAGCAGGGATCATGATTGTGCTGGGCACCACGCTAACATCCCAAACTAAGACCAAGGGTAAAGAAATTGGGGTAAAAACACATGGTGGACAATGCCGGCAGACAGGAGGAGGGGACGCCACACGCTAATCCAACCAGGTTGACGCACGCCATTGGCAGGGACAGTTCCCTGGCCTGTAGCATTCACCACAAGGGGATTAGCGTCAAACTAAAACCTACTTTAATCCACTGCCCCCTGTGACATCACTTGAACCAGATAGTGTACACAGCCAGCACGCTGCCCGGGCCGCAGACGTGTCCGCTGGGTCTACAGCTCCAGAGTGTACGGTGCCTGGTGGTTAAAGCTAAGGCTGTCAGTGGCCTGTAGCCTGCGTCCCAGTGGGTGTGAACGGATCGGCCCGGAGGGAACGGGGAAGTCGGGGACTGAGATGTTCAATGTAATGCCTCCCCGGAGAGGGAAGGAGGGGTAAAAAGGGCAGAAGGATCCACTGAGGCCTATATTTACTCTGGTGAATACGAGACAGAGGCCAGAGCTGCACATTTTGGTGAAAAATGATAATGTGAGGGCAATTTTTAATCCAATATACAAATGATAATCAAACTAGCAGAGTAAGGCTACCAGGGAAACACAGATATTATAATTAAACCATAAAAACATGCAAAGTTCAAGTAGCATATAGTATATTTTATACAGAGGAATAAATTACAATCAGGGTTTGATTGTAATTATCGCACTTATTTACACTGATGTGCAACAGTCAATGCCCTTAAGTGATTTTTCTACTAATGAAAAAGAAAAATTGCAGATGGTTTTCCACCAGTTTGTTTGTCCGGGAATTTTACAACTGTTACTTATGAAATATCATGTCTTTACATTAGCTTTATTGTTGTAAACAGTGTCGACTTGTGTGAAACGTGAACTATTTCATCCTATTTGTAGTATAAATAGTCATTTTATACATTGACTTTTAAGATTTACTTATGAATATTGTTGTTTCCCTTCTTTTTGGTCATCAGTGGAATGGGAAAATTTCATCCAGTGTCTTTTTTTTTTTTTAATTACAGTTATGTCAAAATGTTTTACTTCAATAACATTAAATTTGGACCCAGAAGAACCCTTAACATGTGAGTTGTATTTTTTTTCTTATGTTATATAAGCTATTGATGCCTGTGTTAATATTTGTCTTACAGATTTTGATGTTATTGTCTTGATTAGAATATTTTAAAATGTTTTCAGCATCTTATTGCATGTAAGGTGCAAAAAAAAAACTACACCAAACAATAAGAAAAACAACTTTATCAAAATGTTTTCTGCAAATGTGTTAGATTCTATTGTTTCTATGTGTTTTAATTGCTTTGATTCTATATTATGTATTTCTATATGTTCAGACCGTATACAGAAATAAAAAGGATTAAAACTATGCATCTGGGCTCTGTCTAGTCCAACTAAATAACAGCAATAAAACAATTAACTACGACATGAAAAGGGCCTAAGGGGCTTTTAAGCATCAAAATGAGTGATTGATTTAGTCACAAACTGGAAAGAACAGCCCTTCAGGTTGTCTACTGGCCAACACCATGTGATGCACAGGCTTTTATTTCCACGTCCTGTCTCTGTTCAGTGTCACTGAATCCAAAATATCTCCATATAACCGGTCACTTCTGTTTTTTTTAGCCACCTGTTCAGTGTCAGCTTGCTTGCTGGCATCCGTTTCACCTACACTACACACCGGAGAGTCATGTGACCACCCGAAACCTCCGTGACTGGTCAGCGCGTTCACATGCAGACACATATTCTTATTTATTTAACCCTTAAAGACCTAGACCTACTTTTGTGGTGACTTCCAAATGAATCGCTCTCCACATTAAACCTTTCCTGAGTGATTTATCACCATGTATTATAATATTATCCTCTACATTTTGCCTTTTTTCAGTTAATATCAGGTCTTTTCCTATATTTAATTCCCATAATCATGTAGATATTCATAAAAATGCAGGGTACATTTAAAGGTTATTATAACAGAATGGGGAAAACTGAAGAAAAAGGGACATTTTCAGCAAAATACAGAACTGTGTAAAAGAAGAATAGAATAGAATAGAATAGAATAGAATAGAATAGAATAGAATAGAATAGAATAGAATAGAATAGACTTCATTGTCATTGTGTGTGCAGTGAAATTAGTCAGGGGAACAATACTAATAAAACACCAACACTTCAGAAAATAAGAATATAACAAATATAACATTACAAAAACTAAAAGTAAAATAAGAAAATAGAATACATATAGATAAGAATAGAGCTAAAAAAAAATAGACATAAAATGTGAATAAACATAATATTTACAGCTTGAATGTGTGTCTATGGAGAACATTAACAATAACTATATGTACAGTCATGGAAAAAAATATTAGACCATCAACAGTCATGAAAAACAATGGTTATGCAATAAAGTCCTAACTCCTGTGTGTATCATGTGACTAAAACAGACAGAAAAGACAACATGGAGTGTCTAAAAGCACAATTTTTGTCAGATATTGATGTAAGAACTGAAGTGATTTGTTTTTTTATCAAGAAAACATGTTAAATGGATACATATCAGCTCTGAAATTAAACTATGATGAGCTGTTTTTGTTGTTTTCATTATATTTGTCCAAACTAATGGACCTTTAGTCGGACCAGGCATTAAAATGAACAAGAAACTGAAGAAAACAAGGGTGGTCTAATCAGTTTTTGCGATTGTTACCTTTAAAAACAGTATGTGATGAACTGAAGTCTATGAAAAAAATAAAGAAAGAAATAAAATCAGCTGACACTTGCACATCGTAACCTTTTTGGGTGACACAAAAAACCAGGCTTTGACTTTCTGTAATCGTATTTTTTCCATCCTCCTCTCCTTGACAACCACTTGCCCTTTTAGAAACTGCACAATTACTCGGATATTATAAAACACGGCAGCGGGAACACAGAACGGACCTAAAATAAACAAATGAATCAGAGGAACGAAGCGCGCCTTCACCAGACGAGAGCGTTGCTTTCAGCCACGACGCTCGCTGTGTGCCTGCTCCGTTCGCCAGATGTACGACAGAGCAGATGTGGCTTATCTAAGATGTTGCCATCTGAGAGATAACTGCCGGTGTTTACTTGCCGTGACAAGAGCAATGTAAACAAAAAACAGCAGCGGGAGGAGAAGAAAAGGCAGCTTTGATAAGTGTGTGATGGGAAAAACACTGATAAGGGGGGAGGCTGGCAGCTTTGACTTTAGCTCTAGGACAGACACAGAGGGATCGGATAGAGGGGGAGACATGATTGGACTGCACTGGACTGTGACAACTAGATGGCTACGAGCCGGGTTCTATTCTCTACTGTATTTCTTTGTGGTTTAACCCTTTGGCAACGGCAATCTCACCGGTGCTGCATGTTGCACTTTTTTCCAATATTCTTTTTATTGACGTCAAGGTAAACCAAAGTGGCAGTCATACAAGAAAAAACAATACTTTTAGATTTTCTACAAAACAAAAAACTTGAAAATTACCCACCCTACAAAGTCCTTTGCATCTAAGATTAGATTAAAAAAAAAAAAAAAGGCAAGTGAATTTATTAGTATAGCACAATTCATACACAGGGCACTTCACTGGACTTTACATAAATGGGAAAGAGACAAGATAAAAACACAATTACAATGAAAACATAATCAACTAGAAACGCACTTGGAGAGCGCAGACCTCCGCCAAGGTAGTGTTTGTACTTTTTTTTTTTAAGGTAGTGTGTTGTACTTTCCTCCACTAGACGGTGTTGAATGACCTCATATGCAGATCTGTGCCACCATGCCCTATCTCACAATGATAACAAAACGAAAACATTCCTGGACTTAGACGGTGATCCAGATCACCACCAAACTATAATCATCTCTTCCCTGACCCAGAGGGGACATATCCTGAAAATTTCATCCAAATCCATAATAACTTTTTGAGTTATGTTTCTAACAAACAAACAAAAACATAAACAAAAACAGAATCTCCTTGACAGAGGTAATAAAACATGAATAATAATTAATTAAAATAGAGTAAAAGGTCAGAGGTCAGACAGAACCCTTTCAGTTCTATGCACAGTTGAACAGATCCCAGGTCTGTCTCACTGTTCCACAGTTTAGCTCATGGAACTCAAACATAGTCCTGACTCTGGGTACCAGCAGAAGACCACTCCCTGAGGTTCTGAGGGTCCCAGATGGTTCATATGGGACCAACATGTCCCAGATGTACTTTGGTGCTGGACCATGGACAGACTTCTACAGCAGCA
>JAQQZY010062250.1:0-10072 GCA_030068375.1 Ostorhinchus rueppellii | reverse complement strand
ATCACTGTCACATTCACACCTATGGGCAATTTAGATTAGCCCATTAACCTATCAGTGCATGTCTTTGGATTGTGGAGGAAACTGGAGTACCCAGAGAGAACCCACGCAGACACAGGGAGAACATGCAAACTCCACACAGAAAGGTCCCGCAGACTGGGCGGGAATCGAACCCAGGGAATCGAACTCTTGCTGTGAGGCACGAGTGCTAACCACTGCACCACCGCCTGATGTGTCTGGCTGAGCCTGATTTAGTCGAGATAAGAACTTCTACTCTCAGTAGCAGAAGAAAAGCTCTGTTTTGTTGCCCTGTGTTCAGTTCTACATTTATTGATTCATAACATTGAATCTAATTATGTAGTTATGTATAGATTTGAAAGTTATGTTTTTAGTACTTTGACTTACATGGAAATGTCAACATTTATGTTTATTATAGAATCAAAGATGAATTTCAAACATGTTTAATGTGATTTTTTGGTATGTTTTTGAGACATAGTGGAAACAATCAACGAACTTTCTTATTGTGATGGTTTAACCTCTGCCACCTCTAGTTTTCAGCTGTTGTGATGATTTGGATCCTGTTAGTCTAATGTTGGATCCTGTTAGTCTAATTGCTGATCTCAGTAGATAGATAGATAGCTTGATAGATAGATACAATTTTCTTCTAATTAGAAAGAAGAGAACAAATGAGGGATATACTTACATTCATTTAACATAAAAATTGGCACCATATACAATCTTTTTTTTTTTTAATTAACATACAAAATCGAAAAAAATAGTGAGTGAAATTATTTTGGCTGATTTTGCTGTAAAATGCTCCTGTAAGATTAATCTTCATATTATTCAGTCTCGGTTGGTCTGATACCTGTGAATGTAACATTGTGCTTATTGTCTTGTGTGGATCTTCATATGCGTTTGAAGATGATGTTTACGTGTGAAGCGTTTCTGACAAACTACACAGCTGAACGGTCTCTCTCCTGTGTGGACTCTCATGTGTCTCTTGAAATTACTACTGTCTCCAAAACACTTATGACACAGTGAACATCTGAATGGTTTTTCTCCTGTGTGGGACATCATGTGGACTTCTAAATGTGACTCCCACCAGAAGGTTTTTGAGCACACTGAACAACGAAATCGTTTATTTTCACACACCATATCTCTTAGGGTCAAGTCATTATTCATCATCATGTCTCTGGCTGAGTTGGTTTCCTGTGTCATGTATTTCTGCTGAAAAAATGTTGCTTCAGATTCAGAAGAACCAACCAGTTTCTGTCCTGTGTGAGTGTCCATAAGTTCCTCCAGTAAACTCTTACTGTCAAAGGTTCTTCTCTTTACACTCTCCATGTGGACCAGGATAATGTCTGGCTCCGATCCTCCACCATTGTCTCCATCAGTTTCTGTTTCCATCTGTTCAGTTGAGCCGTTTGTTAGAAGCTTTGACTCAGGTTTGTGGTTCAGGGTCTGGTCTTCGTCGCTGTCCTCAATTTCCTCATAGTCTTCATTCTGCTCTTTGGGTTTTCTTTGTAAATGTCTATACAGATGGAAGCTGCTGGAGGGTTCTGGTTCCAGTTTATTTACTTCCTCTTTGTTCTCCTCAGTTTGTGTTTCCTTCAGCTGTGAGGATTTCACTTTCTCCTCCTCCTCCTCCTCATCTTCATTCTTCACAGGGATCGGAGTGGATTGGACGTTGGTGACATTTGCTTCCTGGCTGATCCACAGTTCCTCCTGTTCCTCTTTAACGTGTGGGGGTTCTACTTCTGGTTCCACCTGGTCCACAATGGGATTCCACTCCTGTTGCTCAGGAAGAACTTCTTCAACCACTGACAGCTCCTGGATGTCTGTAGGATACAAGGAAATACAGTTAGACTTTTGAATTATAGTTAAATTTTGGTGGTAATAATGTCAGTTCTATTGTAAGTGTTTGAAAAGGGCTCACATGAAGACTTCCCTCCTTTCAGAAAATAAATATTTCTTGACCTTAAAGAAAATTATTAGTCTAGAAAAACATAGCTCTTAAGTAAAGAACAGGAATCAGTGAGAAAAGAGTAATGATAAAGATAATAAATGTACTAATTAGACACATGACACAAACTCCTAAAACTTCAAGAAAACTGTGATTTAGACCTATATCTAGGGAAAGATCATATCTTTGCAAAAAGAACAGTAAGTTTTTAATTAATTAAATTTATTTTACGGTTAAAATTTCATATTATTTGCAAAAAAACAAAATTATACTTAAAAATGAAAGTATCCTAAATTAACTCTTAAAAGCCTGAACATCCAAAAGCATCTACTGATCTAAAATGTTTAATACCTGTTGATTCGCTAATTCTATCAATACCTGTAAATGTAAATAATTGGTGTAAAATATAGTCTGTCATCTATTCATGGTCAATAGATATGGCCCATTGGACATTCAGAGGCTCCATAGTAAACCTGGAAAAACCGTCATCTTCTCCAACATTGATTCACCAGTAAAACCCATGGAGTTGGATCAATGACAGTGGATGGACACACTGGGTTTGTGTTCAGTTAATGATAGATTTTGCTGGAAAAAAAGTCTTATATTCTTCAGTTTTCTCTGCTTTGATTAAATAACCTATAAGTTTATTTCTGAGTTTTATAAACATCTACGTGAGCAGAAAATTAAATATAGAACTATACCCGATTTTCATTGAAAAATGCAAACCACAGTGGATTTCTAAATGTTGACAAACGACCTAGAGAAGGTCAAATGTCGAGGGAAAACATACTTAGCGGTCATCATAAAATTAGTTGATGGTATGTAAAGCTTAAAAAAAGAAAACCTATATATGCGGTTTTATTTTCATTAAGACCTTTGGCTAAACTGGAGACAAATGTGTCCAAACCTGTTTTGTGTACCAGGACTCTTGGATTCCAAACTGTGTCCAGTATTTGTTTTTGTCTCTGGTTTTCTTCTTTAGTTCGACAAAGTTCCTCCTCGTACTCTGCTATGGTTCTTTCAAACAGCCCAAATATCTCTTCAGCAGCTGCAGTTAGTCTCTGCTCCACCAGCGACCTTAGAATCTGCACTTTTTGGGACATTTTACCCCTTTTCTTCAAACAAACTCCGTCGGAAACAGTTTGTCTCCACCACACACTGACACACTGTTAGCAGCTAGCGAACTAAGCTAACTTTAGCATCACTGAGCTAATAACAGATAAATCAGGAGCAAAACAGACACAGAATGGGAACAGAACAAAGTCAAACAAGTCGGTTTGTTCCGGGAACAGAGGTTCAACTGGTTCGGTTGGACTTAATCAAACACCATACAGAGGAAAACTGAGGACTTTCATTAAGAATAAATCATATAAAGTTAGACTCTTTTGCGCTTCCGGAGTCGGAGTGTGTTCGTGATGTCATGACAGCTCCTACAAAATAAAAGACTACAGATTTTCAGGAGGAACCAGAAGTGTTCTTTAAAACGTAGCAGTATCGACACATTTCCTTTGAGTTCCATTGTCAGAGTAACATTAACATACTAGACCACCACCCAATGTAAAGTTTATGCCACAACTATAGATTAATATTGATAATTAACAAAATAATGTGTAATGTTTCCATAATGTTTAATACCTGATAATTTCTGTTGAAAATGGTCAAATGTCAAAACTCACCGAAAATGAAAGTTAACTTTAAAGCACTTCATGATGCTGGATGGAGTCAAATAGGGCAAAGTCGTCTGATACATTTGTAAACTAAAACACTAATCCACAAAAGCAAACTACTGGTATTATTGTCAGAAGTTAGCGGTGGTAGAAGATCAATAACAGACAGCTAAATAAGAGCTGCTTCTCAGTTGCTGTGTGGATCCTGTTAGTCTGACTTCAATTTCTGATCAAAGTTAAAACAAATTTTTAAAAAATCCATATTTCCTTGTAATTATAAAGAAGATAATGAATGAATACATTAACATTCATTTTAATAAATGGCACCAAGGAGAAAATACTTCAGAAAAATTTATTAAGAAAATAATCATAATCATAAATTTAAAAAAATAAAAATAAAAATCAGTTGAGATTATCGATACAGGCTTCACCCTGAAGCGTTCCTGTATCATTATTCTTCATGTTCTTTCGTCTCTGTAGGTCTGATTCCAATGAAAGTGTCTATTCTTTTGTGTGAATTTTCATATGTATCTGAAGATGATCTTTACGTTTGAAGCATTTCTGACAATTTATACAACTGAAAGGTCTCTCTCCAGTGTGAAGCCTCATATGTCACATCAAGTCTGTTTTCTGAGTAAATCTTTTACTGCATTCTGAACAGCTAAATGGTTTATCTCCTGTGTGTAGCCTCATCATGTGGAGTTCTACATGTTGTTTTCGGGAAAATGTTTTCAAGCACACAGTACAGTAGTATAGTTTTGTTTCACATTCCACATCACTTAGAATTGTGTCAGCATTCAACATTATGTCTCTAGGTGAGCTGGTTTCCTCCATCATGTTTTTCTTTAGGGAGAATGTTGCTTCACATTCAGAAGAACCAACCAGTTTCTGTCCTGTGTGAGTGTCTATGTGTACCTCCAGTGAACTCTTATGGTCAAAAGTTCTTCCCTTTACACTCTCCATGTGGGCTAGGTTAAAATCGGGCTCTGATCCTCCACTGTCATCTCCATCAGTTTCTATTTCCATCTGTTCAGTTGAACTGTTTGTTGGAAACTTTGACTCAGGTTTGTGGTTCAGGGTTTGGTCTTCATCACTGTCCTCGGTTTCCTCTGAGTCTTCATTCTGCTCATCAGTTTTTGTTTGTAAATGTCTACATGGATGGAAGCTGCTGACTGGTTCTGATCTTCCACAGTCCAGTTTATTTGCTTCCTCACTTTGTGTTTGATAAAGTTGTGAGCACTTAACTTTCTTCTCCTCATCATCTTCACTCTTCACAGGGACAGGAGTGAATGGAAACCTGGTGATATTCACTTCCTGGCTGGTCCACAGATCCTCCTGTTCGTCTTTAATGTGTGGGAGTTCTGGTTCCTCCTGGTCCACAATGGGATTCCACTCCTGCTGCTCAGAAGGAACTTCTTCTTCACCCACCGACAGCTGCTGGACGTCTGTAGGATACAAGGAAATACAGTTAGACTTTCCTGTTACGGTTAGATTTTGGTCATAATACTGTCAGTTCTATTGTACGACTTTGGTTCAATGATAATGATAAGTGTATTGATCAGAAAAAATCATGATACACTCCTAAAACATCAGAAAACTATGTGTTTCTGTATGTAGGGAGAGATAATACTTTTACAAACAGAACAGTCCATTTTTCATTTACTAAATACATGATACAGTGTAAATTTCATGTTATTTTGAAAAATAAGAGGGTATGGTTGGAAATGAAAATATCCTATATTAACCCTTAAATGTCTTAACATCCAAAAGTATCTACTGATCTAAAATATTTAATACCTGTTGATCCATTAATCCTATCAATAAATGTAAATAACTGAGGAAAATGCAGTTTTTAATCTTTTCATGGTCATCACATATGACCCATTTGGAGGTTTAGAGGCTCTGTAGCAAACAAGGAAACAGTCATCTTCTGTAAGATTGAGTCACCAGTAAAAACCGTATCATTTTGATAAATGAAAGTGACATTTGCTTTATGCCCAGTTAATGATATATTTTGCTGAAAAAAAATCTTTTTTTTTTTTCCTCCCCATTTTCTCTGCTTTGATCCAATACCCTTTGAATTTTCTGAGTTTTATGGGCATCTACACGAGCAGTAAATTAAATAGACAAATAGACACGATTTTCACTAATAAATGCAAATATTAAGAAACTGTAATAAATCACCAAAGAAAATGTCAAATGTAGATAAAAACAAATTGATAGTCACAAGAAAAATAGTTGTAGGTATTAGGGGTGCACTGATGCCACTTTTTTGAAAACCGATATGAGTACAATCATTTCAGTACTTCCGATACCGATACTCCATATTTAGGCTATTCAGGGCTGTTTTGGGTTTTGATTGAAAATTAGCTAGTAACAAGGTGAATATTTGTTGAAATATGCCATCTAATTAATAATATGTAAGTTTAATTAAGATGGCAAACCCATTAAAGTGGTCCTTTGTTTTTTTTAAAGCTGAAAAACGTTCAGTTGATACTCACTTTTTTGCTGATAATAAAAATCGAATTCAAATAAAACTGGCATTTCTGATTATTTATTTGGTTGGGGTCAATAGAAACAACTCACTGGAACTGGAACATATGGGGCTGTGAATTCTGCTGTGTCTCCTGTTTGTGCGTTCTCGGAGGGACTTTTTTTTTTCTGAACAGAGGTTGGTGGTATCAGTGCATGGTATCTGCAATTGTTTGACGAGTACGAGTATATTGGTGAAGTATCGGGGCCGATACTAATACCAGTATCGGTGCATCCCTAGTAGGTATGTCAAGTTTAAATAACTAAAATGTATATATGCTGTTTCAATTCATTAAGACCTTTGAGTGAATGAAATACAAATGTGTTCATACCTGTTTTGTGTAACAGGACTCTAGGATTCCAAACAGAGTCCAGTATTTGTTTTTGTCTTTGATTTTCTGCTTTACTTCGACAAAGTTCCTCCTCGTACTCCGCTATGGTTCTTTCAAACAGCCCAAATATCTCTTCAGCGGCTGCCGTTAGTCTCTGCTCCACCCGTGACCTCAGAATCTGCACCTTTTGGGACATTTTCAGGGACATTAACAGGTCTGTTAGCAGCTAGCAAGCTAAGGTAGCTTTAGCATCACTGAGCTAACAACAAATAGATCAAGAATAAAACAGACACAGAATGTGAACAGAACAAAGTCAGCCGGTTTCAGCCAGGTACAGATGTTCTGATACTTCAGTTGGACCAAAACAAACAGTATACAAGAGTAAACGGAGGTCTTTGATTATAGGTAACCCAAGTAAAGTTAGAGATGCTTAAGAGCTTCCGGGGTCAGAGTGTATTCATGACCTCATGACAGCTCCTACAAAATAAAAGACTATAGATGAACATAAGTAACAAGAAAACTATTAATCCTTTAAAATTTTGCAGTATTGAGTTGATATTTTCTGTTAATTCGAATGTCTGTCACATTAATGTGTTCGATGATATTTGATATTGATATTTATAGAAATAATTTTGAATGTTTTGTAATGGTTAATACATGATAAGTCCTGTTGAAAAATTGTAAAATGTCAAAAGCTCACTGAAAATGAAAGAGTCCGCTTCAAGGCACTTCATTATGCTGGATGGAGTCAAATAGGAAAAGGTGGTCTGACACATTTGTTAAGTACTGGATTTGTTCAAACTAAATTGCTAATCCACAAAAACAACTACAGGTATTAGTGGCAGAAGCTGGTGCTGGTAGTAGATCCATGACAACAACAATAACATAAGAGCTCAAAAGTTAAAAATTAAATGTTTTTCTACAATTTGGTGCTACTGACAAAAAACATTTTACTACTTGTTGAAATTTATCTGGTTTTAACTCACTAATTTCAAATCCTAAATCCAAATTTATCCAGCACACCAGGATGTTACAGAAAAGTCAACTGTAGTAGCCCATTAGTAGTGTGCCACATCAGTATATTAGCTCTAAAAATTCTAACTAATCAGCTTTGAGATGGTCATAATACTTACCAGAAAATTTTGGTTCAGTCCAAAGTGATACAAAGTTGAAACCATGATTTTCCATTGTATTCAGATTGGTGAACATGTTTGTGATCTGTATTCTCCTACAGGTTCAGGCCCCAGAATTAACAGACTGTGACTCATTAGTGTTGCAACATGTTCTGTTCTAATCTGCTCTCTATTGTGTTGAACTGATAGATGTAGAATGTCTCTAAAACACAGGTATCAAACTCATTTTAGTTCAGGGGCCACATTCAGCACAATATGAACCAAGTGAACAGTAAAATAATAACAGTGAAAAAAGTCTATTTACACTCTGATAACGTTTACATCTACAAAGTTTCCTTAACAATCTGAATTAAAGGAACAACTTAAACAAAAAATATTCTGCCTCAGTCGATCATTTCCATGTGTTCATTTTTACATACAGATCAGGGTGGATCTATAAATACACAGAACATTTAATAACGGAATGTTGGTAAAATTACATTAACTTTTCTTATCACATTTCAGATTATTCACTTTTTTTTTGGAAAAGTATAGTTTGTTAATGTAAACATTTTCATGTAATTTTAGGTTTTTTTTTTTACACCAAACAAAGGGAAAATTATCGGATGTCATTATTTATAGGATATTATGATAATGCTTTACTGGTCTGACCCACCTGAGAACTAATTGGTCTGTAAGTGGAACCTGAATTAAAAGGATTTTGACACCATTTATTGTTAATTTCTTCGATGTAATTTGTTCACACATTCATCCCAGGGGCCAGATTGGACCCTTTGGCGGGCCGGATTTGGCCCCCGGGCCGCATGTTTGACACCTGTGCTCTAAAATCCATTTCCTGAGTCTGACAAAGTTCTAATTTCTCTGATTTTTACAGATTAATTCCGTTGAGTCTGGCGTTCAGTAACGCAGATTTGTAAGTTATGTATTTGTTACTTTAACTTACACCTAGGGATGCACTTAAATGACAACTTGTGACCGAAGTCGAATAAAATACAAAAGCTTCACCGAATACCGAATATGGTTGTTAAGTTTTTCACTGTTTTTCTCAGTGTGCTCCGGAAGCTTCCGAAAACCAACGTCCTCCACAACACTAAATGGTTGATCATCCAAAACCATGAACTCCATTACCTTCTTTGTAATTCCGTTTGCTTTGGTGCTGTTCTTTGCCAACTTTTTGGTCTTTTCGTCCTTTTTCACGGACGGAGTGGGTGTGCTGGGAGCAGAAGCTTTCCACTGAGCTACTGCAGCCGTCTGTCTCTCATACTCAGCATGCTGTTCAGGGTGTTTGGCTTTTAAATGATAAATTAAAGCAGTAGTGCTAAAGGTCTTTGCAGTGTAACCCCCTCTAGATATTCTGGCTGAACAGTAGTTGCAAACTGCAATTCTTTTCTCGTTCTCCAACACTTTATAATATCTCCAAACCGCAGACATTTTAACGACGTGGAGAGGGTACCGCCACTGCACGTTGTTTGAGTGCGTCTTCTTCTTCGAGATTTATTGGCGGTTGGCAATCTAGCTAAAGGTGCATTACCGCCACCAACTGGACTGGAGTGTGGATAAGAGATTGTGCAGGAACAAAACAAAACGAAACAAACAAAAACAAAACAAAACAAAACAAAAAACACCTAAATTCTACAATCTAACTCAATTTCCTTAATGAACGTAATAATGTGATACTGTACTCTGTCTGCAGATTTACCCAGAAGCCCTGCTAATGTGAAATCGTGATGCTTGGTCTTTTTTAATGACTGGATGAGATTCTTTCTTTGGGTGTCATACTTCTTACAGTGCATTAAAACATGTTCTACTGTTTCTAACTGACTGCAGTGAGTGCAGTTTCCATTTGAGTGTTTGCCTATCCTGTACAAGTTATGATTGAGACCTGTGTGCCCTATTCTAAATTGTGTTCGAATATTTCTTCCCTGCCCTTGAATCGCACCTTCCTCCAACCACCTACATACCTCTGAATCTGATGCAAATGTCTTCCTGTATCAATATCCCAATACTCCTGCCATGTATCCTGTACGTACTTGTTGATAAATGATTTAACCTCAGCCTTCCCATGCATAATGCCATTTCAAGGTAAGTTTTTAAGGGACATAGTAGATCAGCAAATATTTTGTATATTGTTGGCTTTAACCTCTTTCACCTCGAGTTCTCAGCTGATGTGGTAATTTGGATCTTGTCAGTCTGACTCATCAACTGCTGATCTCAGTCAACAAAACAAAACAAAATCCATTATTTTCTTACAAAGAGAAGAGAAAAGATGGATATATTTAAATTCTTTTAATACAATTATGGCACCATATTAAAATAATTAAGAGCAATGAACACAGAAAATAAGAAAAAAATCTATATAAATTATGCAAATTTTACGATAGATAGATAGATAGATAGATAGATAGATAGATAGATAGATAGATAGATAGATAGATAGATAGATAGATA
>JAQQZY010062137.1:0-10076 GCA_030068375.1 Ostorhinchus rueppellii | reverse complement strand
TCAACACAGGTTTTCATAATTGATGCATGAAAGGGTTAAAATTAAATTACACTGACACTTTGGCAATATTGTCATAGGTCGGACATTCGAAGCGCGTTAAAGGACGTCAAAGAGTCGAGCGTACTTAACTCTGGATGTGTACCTGGAGTCACACAATGTAGGATGATGTAAATGCAGGACACTGTCACGAGAAATGTAGGAAATTGATACGTTCAACTACGAAACCTCAAACATCCACAGACAGTGTGCAACAGTGCACCCGACTCCATGCAATAAACATTTCTAAATATTTAACAGTACGGGGACATATTAAGTACAATCACAGGCACAGTTCAAGCCATTTAATCGACTCAACCAGAGGCTTTTTCTTTTTTTTTTTTCTCATAATTTTATTTTGAAATAACAGTTTATTTTACAAAACACAACATGCATCATGTCAAGAGCCATTTTGGATCCACTACCACGCACAGATTTTATAAATTTCAGTAACTATAAACATAAATATATTAGGAGAGGGAAAAAACATGTACTAAATTAATAAAATAAATAAAATCAAGGGGAAGGGATTACAAACGATAACAGATGCAAAAACCATGAGACTAAGGTAGAGTCAAAATTACAGTTCAGGCTTCCACAAACTCTGGTTGTAAAGGCTGAATATCCAGCCAGAAGCATTTTATGTCTGTTTTGTATGTGGAAAATAATGTTCGACCCTCTGTAAGCTTCCTATAGCGATGTGCAAAGATGAAAATAATGTAGCAAGTTAAGAAACAAGAGAAGCAACAACACAAACAAAAAAAAGCAAAGGATAATAGATGAAAATAATGGCCGTTATGGAAAAGATGTACCAAGTCAACAACATCACAAAAGGAATAAATAACACAAAATGAGAGGAAACAAGAGAAAAACAAAAGGAAAAGTTAGTGTTAGTGTTGATCATGGTAAAAATAAATGTATTATGTGCATTTGACAAGATTAAATAAATGTAAAAATCTGGTGTTTGGAGTTTGTTGACACTGAAAACCTGCACATTGGAGTGAAATTATTGTTCCTTATTTTCCATCTGTTGCATTTTATTTGATTTGATCTGCTGTTACAATGGTTTAACAGTGTTCAGCTTATATAACTATGATGTGAAGTTCCATTTCAGTAACAAACAGCTGCTAGAAATGTCCTTCAGAGTCCTTCTGTACTTTTAACGCATACCAGATCCCGTACTTTTTCCACTGAAAAGAAGTAGAATCCTGTTTTTCCTCCGGTGTGTGTACTTCCACAGGGGTAAACGAAGTGTGGCCGTGGATGCTACGACGCTCTTAAAGACGCCCGAGATGCTGCTGTCACGAGCCTACAAATTAGTCATGTGTTCTCCTCTCAGGATGTACAGGCAATGTATTGATCCCGTGACTACTGAAAGCCATTAGCGGAGTTGCGAGTTTCAAAGACAGGACATGAAACGTGTTGAAATTGGAGGACGTGCGGCTTCGGCGTCGGACCAGGCTGATTAAAGCCTCTGTCTGCTCTGACAGAGGCTGGAATCAAAAGAACACACAGCTGATTGTCTGACAGCGCTACGACCGCCGCTGAAGGTTACGATGGAACGGATGAAAGGGGTGCGATTGAAAAGAAAAATGAAATATCTAATGGGTACCGTGGTAACGACAGCAGGCCGGTGGGTAGAGCTTTGTGAAATGTAAAGAGAATTTCAGAGCGTTTTTCAAAACGGCTGCACAGGGTCGGTGCCCGGTCCATCTGAGCCCAGGTAGTACTGGACAGTACTGCGAACTTTGGTCACTACCGGTGCAGGAACAGCCTAGGGCAGTGTTTCCCAACCAGTGTGCCGTGGCACATTAGTGTGCCATGAGAAGTCATCAGGTGTGCCGGGGAAGTGTCACCTGATTGGTTCTGTAGCAGCAGTGTGCTATAGATCCAAACGACTGCACACACCAATGATCCGCTCTACAACAACAGTCTCCTGCTTCCATTTGCAAAATAAAAATAAACTGGCCCCGATGTGGTGTGTTCTGTTGATAAAGCCCCCCCCTGTAGTGATGCACAGATCAGCAGGTTACTCATGAACCCTGGGTATTGGGTTTGGGTGGGAGGGATTTGCCTCCCATACTATTATAAACAGACCTCAAACAGGGGGGTCGGTCTCAGGGATCACTGGTGCACCCCTCTGAGCTTTCTTGTTTCAAATGGCCTGCAATAATGTCGCCTGTGCACCCCCAATGTCCCTGCCGCAAGCCCCCCCCCCCCCGAAAGGGAGAGACTCAGAGCTGTTGAGGCAGAATATCAGCTTTGTGTCCGACTAAACAGGCCCAGGTTTCACACGAAGTAAAGTGAGACTAGATTTGCATTAGATTTTAATAAATGTACTTTTTGTGGTATTTTTGTTTGGGGGTGTGCCTTGGGATTTTTCTCATTTCAAATGTGTGCCGTGGCTCAAAAAAGGTTGGGAAACACTGGCTTAGGGGTTCAGCAGGACATAGATAATATGCTCAGCTTTAGTACACTCCCAACTCCCAAGTTACAAAAAAAGCCAAACCGAAACAAAACTAAATTTCACAATATTTATTATTAATCAACTAAAGGAGGGTAGGAGAAGGGTCGGCTAAAACAGCAAACAAAAGTTAGTCTTCAAATGGTAAAACTAAATACTGTATTCTCAAAATAAAATAGCAAAAACTAAATACAGTATACTAATCTAAACTTCCTAAACCCAAAAACAGGAGAAAAAGTCAAACAAAAAGAGTCGCCCTCTCCTACAAATACAAAACACACTATCAAAACTAACGTAAAACTCTATTTACAAATATTTACAAAAACTCTCAAACGGATTCAGGATGGCTGGTGATGAAACACACAGGAACCGGCTGGAAGGAGGTAGTGACCAACAGAGAGAGAGAAACTGGAACAGATGCCACTATTAAAGGATGAGTCATCAAACTCCTCCAGTCGGCTGCCTCTTCCTGAAAAAAACGAAACAAAAAACACAGCACCCCTACAGGACTGGGGGGGGGAAACACACACACACACACACACACACACACACACACACACACACACTACAGAGAAAATGCAAATTATGACCCAGGGTCCCAACAGCTGGGACTTTAGCTTCAGGTGACAATCCCAGCTCCATAAAGTAAAAGTCCTGCCATGTATTTGTTCCAACCGTTCACTGAACCAGCCCATTTGGATGAACACAACGCCTCATGCAGGTAGATGAAGAGATAATCACTGGAATCACCTCTGTTCAGTGAACAGGTAGAACCAATACATGACAGGACTTTTATGAAGCTGGGGTTGTCCACCTCTGTTTATTTATACCTGTAGGTGGGTTTGGGGGTTCAGCTTTACACACTTAGCGTACACAAACATAACAAATGAACCAACACAAGCTGTCTGTACATGATTACAATACCCCTGGTTCCACTAATCAGGACATAAAAGATTATAAAATAAACAAAATGACAGTAAAGTAAGACAAAAACCTCTGGGCTCACACCAAGACTAAAAAAAAAGGCATATAAGGAAGATAGAAACAGTTTTTTTTTTTAAGAAGTTTAAAACCTGTACAAAATAAATGTAAAACCTCTAATGATGCATAAATACAGGATAACATGAATAACTTATGTGCAACCCATCCTGCTGAAACATGTTCAGTGCTGTGACAGCACAGAGAACAAAGCTGTTTCTGTGTTTTATTTGGGAAAGATAAAGTATAAGTAACTTGTGTTTGGATTTATTAGAATTTCATGATGCATATGCAAATGTAATTTATTTATGTGAGTAAAAGATACATTTCAGTTGTGATTTATGTTAAAAGTGGAGCTTAAATAAGCAAGAGTGAATGCGTTTAGATAACTACATTTCCCATGAGGCTTAGTATTACCCAAAAGGCTTAGGAATTTTCTTGAACATAAGACAATGTTGTGAAAAACTTGTGTATTTTTAAGTTGCCGCAGTAAAAAGGAACGTGTCTTTTTAAACCCAGAGTCTGTCTTCTTCGTTCATTTTGGACGTAATTTGGATGATTATAACGACCCATGAGGCGACATGTTTCTGACCAGGCCTGACTAATGGACCAGCGACTTCGCACTTATTTGTACTTGACAATGACCTATGACACAAGTTACCGGATAGAACCACTAGCATGATCATGGATGTTCTGAAATAGTTAGCAACAAAAATACACTATATGTAGCCTTTAATGCTTTAATCCCTGATGTGTCTATGGTGACCGCTCTGAATTTATGATTTATTTAAAATATTTCTAAAACTTCAACCATTTGGTCAATAGAAAAAACTGCAAAATGTGCCAGTAGTTCTTTACATAGGCATCTGAGCATGCTCAGTCACCCCACAGCGGCTGTGGAATAGGAGGGTAAAACACAAAGCACAATGAGACCGCCTCAGGATTAAAAAAAAAAAAAAAAAAAAGATTTTTTTTTGAAACACTGTTTTCCTTGTTTTTAGTTGTTTCCCTGTTTGCAGTGTTGTAGTGACTTTCCTTCATATTTTTTTTGTGTTTTTACAGAGTTTTGACTGTCTTGACTGCTTTTTGGAGTTCAACCAGGTGTCAAAAAGCAGTTGGACTGATTTATATATAAAAAAAAAAGAGCCCAAAATAAAAACTCCTGGGCCTTAATTCAAACCCTTGTTGTTTAGTTTGTTCCAGTTCACAGTTGATGTTCAACATCCTAAACCTCTTATTGAAGTCCATTCCAGTGCCTCTTTTAGTCCAAACCTGTCAAACTTCAGTTCTCGGTCTTTTTCTGTTCTTCCACCTTTTTCGACCTGAAACACACAGTAAAACAAAACCACTGAAGAAAAAGAACACAAACACATACTGACAGCAGCTTTAATGAACCTGAAACAGACGCAGATCCACAGCAGCAGCTTTCCCTGGAGTCAGGGCTCAGGGGTTAAAGGTTGGGTCTGAGATGTTAGAAAAAGGGCTCGAGCAGGCTACATTTTGAAAATACAAAATTCCAAAGTCCCAACCCCTTTCTTCAGACTCCCCCCCAAAGCCACGCCTCCAGATTCCAGAATGTGCAGTGCAGGGGGCAGGGACAAATGGCAGTTGATTTTGATAGAGATATCAGCGTCCAATCATTTCGAGTGGGCGCTCAACATGATTGGATGTTGTTTTTTCAGTCCTGTCGGTCCCACAGGTGACAAAAACTTTTAATTTTTGTGTCAGAGCATTGGATTAATTGTTTTCAATCATGGTGTGAAGGAGATTTTTTAGCAATATAGTAAAAATGTCCCAGGAAAACATGTCAGACCCCACCTTTAAAGGGTTAAATTAATATAACTCTGACACTGAAGAGGATTGTGTTGATACCGTCGTCTCTAGGGAGGAATATCAGGGCTTCTAAACAAACCAAACTGATGTGAAAGCAGAAATGAAACATTCAGATGTAAAAGGTGCCTGTAAATATTCCACAGCGTGTGATATTACACTTGTTCGTATATCCCAGCGTTTGTTAAATACAGACACTGAAACAAGATGATATTTGGTCTGCATCCTCAGCAGAGTGGGTACAAGTGTAAGGTGAACAGTTTGTACCATCCTCAGAGACTGACAGGCTGCAGTTTGAGCAGACGAGTCCAAAATAGTTGATTTCAGCCATCTGGCGCTGATGTACAAACTCCACCTGCTGCTGTAGGTGGGTCAGATGCTATTTGCAGGAATTTCAAAGTGTTTGTTTTGCGCTGCAGAGGGAGCCAGATGGGCGGAGGTTACTGCAGGAGAATTCAGAGTCAGGGCGAAGCTGTCAGTCACGCCAACATATGCTAAAGCTCGTCATATTTTACACGAGTAACTGGTTCTGTCCATCTGTATGAAGGGAGGAAGTGATTGAAGATGCACTGAATTTGCTGACGGTGCAGGTGTTCTCCAACTTCCACTGAAACAGGAGGCAAAGAACTAGGAATAGTTTGTTACTGCACTGACACTTCAGGGGTCTGGACTTTACTTTTTGACAAGTTTTTCCTTGAACTCCCTACGATGTAACGCAAACTATATAGACAAAAGTGTGTGGACGCGTTGAATTCTGACTTTGACTTGCAACACAGTACAAAACACCCGCCCCCCCCAGACTTGTGATTGGTCGGTGTAGAATAGATGGTGCATATTTCACAGCGATGGGCCCCATTCCAGACTGATTTCTCAGTGTTGAATACGCTGAGAAAAGCAGATGGCTGGACAGGCTAATGGTTCCGAGTCATTTTTATGTTGATATTTTGTAAAAGCAAGGTTGTGTGGATAGAAATTGGACACAGGTGGTGAAGGCAGTGATGATGCTAAACCACCAGAGTACACACACACACACACACACACACACACACACACACAAACACTTTTAACCCTGTCCTGCACACTGGTCCCTACAGTGGACAGCTGTTCAAAGGTGTTCTCTTGTATATGTATGGATTTTATTGTTTTAGTTCCATATCAGCCAACACAGTGTACACTTGGGCATCATCCCAAACATTGTAATTCATACCATTACTGTAACTGGTGTTCTAGATAAACCTGATCTGCAGTAACATGCTCAAGTGTAAGAAAAAAACAACTTTTTTTTTTTTGCATATTATCTCCATGCAGGTTTGTTAAAATGTGAGAACACATCAGATTAGCAGCATTAAAGATATTTTCATTGCATACTTTTCACATTGTATATCAGTAAATACATGTTTGTTTGCCTGTAATATTAAACACATGGTTTTCTAACTGTAAATAGGTTCTTAACAAATCAACCACATTGTTTCTTTTTGTTTGTTTTTTTCATTCCCAAAAAGGAATAAAAACACCCAGGAAAAAAAAAATCGTGATTAAGGTCCTCATTATTCATGCATGTGAAAGTGTTAAAATATAAAGTCCTTGAAAGCAAAACCTGGACTATTTGATTAGTCCACAGGTGTCAAACATGCGGCCCGGGGCCAGATCTGGCCCAACAAAGGGTTCAATCCGGCCTCAATTTGTGAAATGCAAAAATTACACGGAAGATATGAACAATCATTTTAGGTCAATTTAATCTAAAGTGGATCACACCAATAAAATACTATCATAATAACCTATAAATATTGAAAAGTACAGCATTTTTCTTTTTATTTAAGTGTGAAAAAAGTCCAATTACTCAAAAATATTTACATTTGCAGACTAGACTTTTACCAAAAAAAAAGTGAATAACCTGAAATCTCTTAGAAGTACATGTAATTTTAATACTATTCTGCCTGTTATTTAATTAACTTTTTGTATATTTCTAGATCCACTGTGATCTATAAGTTGTAATTCAGATGTATAAAAAATAATAAACTAAGATGTAATATAATCTTGTGAAAATTGCACTTATTTTACTTAAGAATTTTCAGGTTGTTCATATTTGTTCATGTTATGTTCATCTACAATTCGTAGATGTAAACATTTTCATTACAGATTTTGTTTTTTCACTCACTTTCAAAAGTTATTATCCTGTTATTTATTCTATTTTCCTGGTCCCGCCCACTTTATACCATATTAGGCTGTATGTGGCACCTGAACTAAAATGAGTTTGACACCCCTGGATTAGTCCACATTGAAGAAAATGTTCTCTACCTCCACCAAGGAGGTCATGTTTTTGTCTGTCCACCTGTCTGTCTGTCTGTCCGCCTGTATGTCTGTCCGTCTGTCCGTCTGTCTGTCTGTTTGTTAGCAACTTTACAGAAAAACTACAGGACGGATTTTCTTGAAATTTTCACCAGTGATAGAGAATCACCCAAGGGTGTTCCCCTTAACTTTTGGTCAGGATCCGGATAACAGTATACCTTGGCGGAGGTTTGTGCTCACTGAGCGCTCGTTTTCTTTCTGTGGAAACACTTGTACTGATACGAAGGCACAAAGCTCCAAACTGACACGTCTTTTTGTAACATTCACATTGCTGGTCTCCTTAGGTCAAAGCAGATGGTAATTTACTGATGATTTAATGTGTTTCTACAAAGAAGATAGACTTTAAAAGCAGAAGTGTTCCTTTGTGGATGTGGAGCTGCTTTAATGGGCACAAAGTCACATTATTCTAAATGAGCAGCTGAAGGAACGATGCTGAGGGGAAATGGCCACAGACACAGAGGCTGAAGCCGGCAAAGCGTACTTTACTTAGATTAACATCATTCCACTTCAAAAAACACAAGGAGGCTTAATGTTGGTAACTTTTCCCTGTTATGGCCAGTCTGTTTTACAAACACACTGTTCCTATTTGAAGTTTATAAAGGCAGCAGTTTTCTCTCTTCTGAGTGTCAAACGGGTGGTTAAGTGTGAAGGAAACGTCTCTATAGTGGAAACAAAATAAGTTTCCTTACTTTAGCCAAAAAGGAATTGTGCAAGATGAGCAATGGAGAAGAAGATGGGCATTCTGCACTCTTTCAAATGTCATGTGATGATAGTATGCTACATTAAAAAAAAAAACAAAACACTTTGACAGGAAGTGCTTTTCCATTACAAATCGCCCGATTACATTGATTTGAATTCACTCAATATTCTCTGTGTTTGGAATTAAATAAACAGAATGCTTATGTTTTATTTAACTACAATGAGCAGGTTTTATTTCAGACATTTTTATTTGAAATTTAATTAAATAACTGCCACAAAATCGAAGACACAATTACATTGAATATATTTTACCTAATACATTAATTAAAATCCACAGGACCACAGAGTCATTTATTACAGTGTAGGTTTATTGACACTAATGTAGCCTCAACAATCCAACGAGCATGTAACGTCAGGCCTGTCACCATCCACTAGTGGGATCTAAATATTAGAAAAGATTTCAATGTTTGTTGTTAATATTTTTGTTTTATTTTATTTTTTTATTCAAGGTTCAAGGTTACTTTATTTGTACATTAATATTTATTCCCTTATTTAGTTATTTATCCAATTTCCTTGCTCTATTTATTATTACTGTGACTTCAAATTACTATGTTCTTATCCTGTTTTTTATCCCACAGACTGTTTTTTCTATTGAGGTTTCATTGTGTTTTATTGCATCTTGTTTTTATTTATTTGATCTTATTTATTTATTTTATTGCTTAACTTATGTAGTTATTTATTAATAACTTATTTAGTTATTGGACAAATAAATAAGTGAATAAATAATAATGTAATGGCACTATTTCTTATTAAGCTCAGTGATGGCAACAAATATTGTTTTTTTTTTATTAGTGATACAGTTAACAAGACATACTGGACAGAAAAACAACAATAAATAAACAAAAGACAAATCAAGGAAATAAACAAACAACAACAAAATAATGACAAAAAACAACAATGACAACATCATATAGTGAAAAACCCCATAAATGTAAAGAGCAACTAAACGATATAGACTGATTAGGGCAATAAAATGGGAAAAGGGGAAGGATGAGAGGGAATGAAAGGGAGAAAGGGACAGGGGGTGGGAAGGAAGGACCTCCACCCCTCAGGAAGTTGTGAATGTTAACAGAACTGCATAAGCTGTTGATGAGCTAACAGAAACGAGGTACTGTAACGTACATGTGGATCTGACATGGGCTGATAGAAGCAAACGCCTGCTCTGGGTCCGTAATGTTTGCACGGATCCAAAGCCCGTGTCTGCTACGTGTTTCTGAATCACTTCATACGTGGTTGTTTCAATGGTGTTTCCAGCTAATATGCCATTTGTGTTTATTTAAAAATCTGAAAGTGAAAAAATCTGATTTGAAACCGTAAAAATAAGATTTGAATCTAAAAAAAATAAAACATGCAACTAAAAAAAAAAAGTCAAATATTGATCAAAACATATATATTCAGTTTCAAATGTTATACTTTCATAGACAGAACTTATGACTGTAAATTGGCTCCAAACATTTACCAATGCATCAAGTTTATGACCTTTCCTAAGTATGATGATGGCAGAAAGGTTTGGATCAGGGGTGGCATTATAGTTCAGGGGCCACATACACTATAATATGGTATAAAGTGGGCCAGAGCAGTTAGCACTCGTGCCTCACAGCAAGAAGGTCCTGGGTTTGGGACCTTTCTGTGTGCAGTTTGCATGTTCTCCCCGTGTCTG